>NDGM011071890.1:0-12447 GCA_002564305.1 Octomys mimax
GACAGTACGTAGTAGAGACGGGTCCTGTTGGGTAGAAACAGTAAGTGTGGTGGAAGAAATATAGCATCAGAGCTGACAGACCTGAGTGTTATTAAAGTCAGGAGGATGGATCTTGGCTTTTCGGACACTTCAGGAGCTGCAGCTAGAGGAAAGAATGACACAGAAAATAGAATAAGATTCTGGAAGGTCATCCTCCACAGCACCTCACAGCCCTCACCCTGTTTTCAGTTTTACTTTAATTATATAGGCCCTCCATGAAAAATTCCATATTAATTGATATTTTCATATGATTCTATATGTTATATAACAAAATTTATTGTCCAGAAAAGCTTTATGGCTATCCATAAAGATAGTGGAGATAAGTGGAGTTGTTAGCTAGTCAATGCACTGCCAGTGGCAGAAGATCAATCACCCTAGGTACACTTTTCTGTTCTCTCTTGAAGTTGCGTAGACCATAGTCAGTTTTTCCAGAGCAGCCAGCATACAGCATAAATGAGCCATATCTCCATTGCCCTTTAGTAGTTAAGGAAGGGCTCGTAGGATATGACTTCTTCATTCTATTCACAATGACAAATAGCGCAGAGAGGAGAGATGTATGATTACAGGAAAGAAACTCTGGAGCCAGGTAAGCTAGATCCAAAGGCATGCTCTTCCATTTCTAGACATGTTCCATCTACTACACAGGTTCACTTCAGGAAGATACTTAAATTATGCTTTCTCTTGGATCATGTATAAATAAAATAATACTAGTAATTCTTTCAAGGGTTTTCTGTGGAGATTAAAATATATATTAAGTTCTTAGGTGAGACACATGATAAGTACTATATAAGCTCTAGCATTGTAATAATGACTGCCACTCTATACTGTAAATGAAATAGAGTACTATCTTAACACCCTAGTCATGTAACCCAAGTTATGCACAGGGCCTCTTTGACAGTATCTGAAAGTTTAGATTTAACTTAAAATAAGTTTTCTTGCCTTCCAGATATATCTGATTTCTAATGAGGATGGATTTTAATAACTTCTGAAACGTAGCTTTTTGGACTTTTTGGACTTTTCCTAAAGAATGCACTGGAAATCTCAGATCTTTAATTGAAGCAGCCCTATTTAATGCCCATGAAATAAGTGTGATAACAGCTAGCTCTTGCAAATCTTTACATGAAGAAAACACCTGCCTGGTGTTAATAAGATACATGAATTTCAGACAACAGGAAATTACCACTATGTATATCTTGATAAAATACTGACAGTCCCCATTTATTTCATTATATTCGAAAGGTTATTTGATTTCCCATAAAATGTAAATGGAGAAGTCACATGAATTTCGAGTTCATGCAAGGTGTTGGGTTACAATATATTACCAAGTTGTTACAAATTTTAGGGGATTATTAAGGCAAAAAAAGAAGCAAAGCAGAGCAAAACACAATTATCTGTATTGTTTTGGATGTCCATTTAAAAAAAAACAGTGATTAGTGGATGAGTTTCCAGTATCTTAATAGGGTTAGAGGTATCTGACATAAGTTTGATTATATACAGACACCATTTTTCTCTACATCAAAAATCTTGGCAGAAAAATGTTGAAATTTTCTGTTAAATATTGTTCTTTTACGTAGAATGAATTTTTTTAAAAAACCTCACAAGTGTTGCTACAAACAGAATTTAACATCTAAGCCTCATCTTTAATGAAATACAAACATCTAGCCCCAAACAGGTTGAGAGAACTACTAAGTTTAAAGTATTATTCTTGCTCTTAAAAGCAAATCTATGCCATATTTATAAAACATATCCCAAGCACTGAATTCTAGCAGCAATAGTCTTGTCTTATGAAACTGTTTTTTACTTCCAAGGAGCATGTGTACAAATATTTTTAGAAAGCAAAGTTTTGTTTTACTTACTTTCTAGTTATTTTTACCTAAAGAAAACTTAGTATCTTTACCAAAAGACAATTGCTATTCATGTATGGTCAGCATTTAGGTGACTGATGAGTTGATTCAAAGAAAGTATAGAAAATTAATATCTAGGGCACAGCAAAATAGCAATCCTCAATATTTAAGCTTATTGGACCCAAGAGCAGCCTGCAGCTGATAACTAATCCACAACTGGGGAAAGTGTTTAATTTTCATTACTATTATCCTTCAAAAATTTAAATAAATTAACTTTATGAACTTTTTACACTTCACCATTTACAGGGACTTGCACATAAGCCACATTCTGATGTTTGCTTGTCTCAATATCCCTGTAAAACAACATGGTAGAATTACTGAAAGGCTTCTTTTGTTTGCCTTATATGTGGAAAGAAAAAGGAGGGTCAAATATGTCTAAGCAAAAGCAGGCAATTGGTCCTGACAAGTGAGGAGTCTGGAGTGTCAAGCTTGGTTGGATCCTTTCATTGCAGAGTGCACGACTGTCTCGCTCACACTCACCCCTCTTCTCTCATTGCTCCTCAAGTGTACATCGTTCTGCTTATCATTGCCGACCTTGAAGATCTGTCTTCACCTTTCTCACTGCCCCCAGGAACTACTACTATGAATGGATCTACTTCTCTTAACTTTCCAAATCTCACTCATTGTTCGTAGGCCAGCATGGGTTCTGTGTCATTCAGGAAGTTTTTCAGCCCCTACTGTTCGTACTTAACAAATGCACCATTTATAGAGATTGATTCTGAAGTATTTCATTTATATTCATCTAAAAGTCCTTACTAGGTATAAGCTCAGAAGAACAGAGATAAAGTTTTATGCTTCTTTGGGCTGGCCAAATAGCTCAGCGGATTAAAGAGCCTGCAAGCAGGCCCAGGGCCCTGGGGAGGTTCAATCCTTGGGCTGGCTGTGCCAGCCGCATCCCCAGGGCATGCTGAGATGGCAATTGAGACTGGATGTGGTGGCACAAGCCTGCAATCCCAGCTCTTGGGAGACTGTAAACAGGTAGATCATTATGAGTCTGATCTAGTAGTGAGATCCTGAATACCCTGTAGACCCTTCCCTAAAATAAAAAAAAAAAACTTTTATACATCTTTGAAATTCAGAGCAAGGTAACACTGTAACATATATATATATACTAAACTATTGCTAAATAAATATATGGTTCATGTTTATATACACCGTGAATCTAGGACATAAACATAACTCAACTTATTGTATTTATATTTCTATGTGGCTTGTGATTTAGCTTGTGTAATCACTATTATTGAGTTTATGGTACTTTTGATATGCTCGTACGTTAATTGGCCTAGCATCAATTTCAAATAGTCAATGAACTTGGGGAACAAAATCACCTATATCTGATGGATTCCCTGAATAGAGCAGACATTTGATTCATGGGTTAGAATTGAGAACAGGAAAAGGAAATGCTCTGTAGCGATTGATTTCCCATAGATTTACATTAGTATTATCCACTCTGCCGACCATAATGTCTTAACAGACCAGAGATACCACTTGGTGGTGGCACCTATGATGTAGCATAGGAAAATGCATTCCATTATTAATGAATGATGACGTGGTAATTGTTTTACTTACAAGAATAAGATTCTGACATTCTACTGAGACAAAAACTTGACACTCAGAGTTAGAGGAGGAAAGGTTTATTTGGCGCACAATTTGTAGAAGTTTTAGTCTATCTTTGGCTGGCTCCAAGGCAGGGCGGCACAGCGGACAGTCATCACAAAGAAGATGTTCATGGCAGGGAACAGGGCACAGAGCAACAGGGATGTCCACAACTCCTTCTATCTTTTCTATCTTATCAAGGCTACCTAGGGTAGGAGTCACTCACAGCCTTAATCCTAGGGCATTTGACCCAAGCATGGCGCCATGTATCAATCCCAATGCTCTACTACAACCACCTCTGAAACAGTCCCACCTATGACCCATGAGGCACTGGGGTAAGGACATTTAGACACAAGCCATAACAGTAATGAATAGATGCTGCTGATCAAGAACATTGTCCATGCAAACTTGATTTTTAGAAAAAAATCTTTCATGTGAAAATGACATAATTGAGAGTTACATTCTTATTTTTTCAATAACAATGACAGGCAAGATAGCTCAGTGGACTAAGCACCTGCTTAGGCAAGCACAGGGACTGGGGTTTGATCCCTGGTGCCGCACTAACTCTGCCCCAGGTGTGCTGAGCCAGCAACTGAGTCCAGGCGTGGTGGTGCACACTTGTAATCCAGTGCTGGGGAGGCTGAGGCAGGAGGATCACTATGCGTCTGAGCTGTGTAGTGAGGCCCTGTACCAAATACATTAAGAGTAATCGTGACAATTTGACTTTTTTAAAAATATAAGTATTCCACTTAAATAAGCAACTGCTTTTGTTCAAATTAAGGAGAATTTGGAGAAGTCTGTAGTGGACGCTTGAAGACACCAGGGAAAAGAGAAATCCCAGTTGCCATTAAGACTTTGAAAGGTGGCCACATGGATCGGCAAAGAAGAGATTTTCTACGAGAAGCAAGCATCATGGGCCAGTTTGACCACCCAAACATCATCCGCCTAGAAGGTGTTGTCACAAAAAGTAAGTTTCTGATTTTCTTGCTTTTTTAAATTTCATTTTATTTTATTTTTTATTGGTCCTGGGGATCGAGCTCAGAGCCTTGCATTTGCCAGGCAGGCACTTATGCTACTGAGCTATATCCTCAACCTGATTTTCTTACTTCTTGATGTATCAATCAAGAATTTATCTAAGAACTTAATAACAAAACTACCATCATCAAAAGAATAACTGTGTTGAGATATTGTCTTCCGATACTGCCCCTCAGATGCATGGTTCCAGGCTATGTCATGAGCAGAGTTTGCACTGGCCGCCAAGTAGCTTCGCAGTGGTGGTACCTGTAATACACAGCTAATTCAGTTGATGTCAGTAAGTCAAAAATAATGGGTAAGATATTTTGTAAATACCAATAAAATAAAAATAACAGTTTCAATAGGTTGGATCATTCAGGTTAAATAATGTTTAAAACAAATTTTATATACAAATATGAAATACTTTATCTGGAGTAAAACATTCCAATAAAGACATTCAGAATGAAACCATCTACATAAATAACATCAAAAATAAATGATTATAACTAACGCAAAATGAAAAGGATTATAATTTCTGACTTAAAAATCCTACTCTCACAGGCAGTGGGAACAAGCCCATTCTTTTGAAAGGAAATTTCTAAAAACTCCAAACTTAGTCATATAATAGTCTAAAAACATATTTGAGTAATGATAAGGTATGAGATATAACAATAGTTCTTATGTTGTTCGATAATGAATTCAATATATAAAATCTAAAACAAAATAAGACTTAAAAAGCAAGGACCAGGGTTCGATCCCTGGCATGCCCTGCTGGCCCCGCTCCCGGGGGCACATTGAGATGGCACCTGAGACTTGGCATGGTGGCGTGCACCTGTAATCCCAGTGTTTGGGAGGCTGAAAACAGGAGGATCACTATGAGACCAAGCTGTGTAGTGAGACCCTGTAGGCCCTGTGCTAAATGCATTAAAAATAATAATAATAAAATAAAATTTTATAAAAATAATTAAGATTCTTGAGAGAAGTTTTCTTTATAGAACTGAAATTTCTAAACACTATCTGTAGGAAGTTGAAATTTTATGTCATAGTTGGGAACAGACAAATATAAAAGTTTATTGAAAACATGCCCTGGAACGCGTCTAAAAGCTCTAAATCCTTCTCAGAAGGCCTTGCCCAACATGCTGCCATGAGGAGCAGATTAACCACAGCCATGGTTGTTTCAGAAGAGGAAAGCATGATGACAGGGCACAGTGGGCTTCGGCTGGCCTTCAGGGGCCTTCTGAGTATACACCCCCTTGAGGGGTGGAGGGCACTAAATATGAGCCCTCTCAGATATTACATAGCACCTCTAATCCCTACCACACCACTATCAAGCCACAGCTGTGGTAAAGAAACCACTTGGCTCAATCTAGCCAGTCCATAGCATCATAAGGCAGAGCAAAGTGTTGATTTTAAGTGATTGAAGCTGGATGTTTTGTTATACAGCAATAGAAAACAAACAGATGAACCTCAAATGGAATTTTTCTCCTGTCACTTAAGATTTGTGAGGACTGGCAAGAGAGCTCAGTGGACTAAGGCCACCAGCACAGGGACTAGGATTTGATCCCCTGGTATCCCATGCTGCACCAGCCCCAACCCTGGGTCTGCTGAGCCAGGTACCAAGTCTGTGCATGGTGGTGCATGCCTGTAATCCCAGCACTGGGGAGGGTAAAAACAGGATTATCATTATGAATTCAAGCTGCACAGTGAGACCCTGTAACCAAATATAAAAAAAGAAAAGATTTGTGAAGTATTGTATAATTTAACATCTCTATTCTTTACTTCCACAACTGTAAAGTAGAACCCAATTAACCCATGACAGAATTGATGGAGGCAATGTAGTTTTTTTTTGAGGTAATACAGAGAATTGTTGAATTGTTGTAATAATTAAATTTAGAGGTATAAACCATTTAGTATCATACGTGCTTTACAGGAAGCAACATTAAGCTATTACTGATAACCACCTAGGCCACATGCGTTACATCTACTTTTCCTGTTTTATCCTCTCAGCAACTCTTGAGAATAAAATACTCATACTTAAATGATGAGAAATTGAGGTTCAGACAGGCTAACTAGCTTAGGATTACTAACCAAGAACGCATTATTGGTGGTTCAAACTGAAGCCCCTCCTACTGGAAAGTGCTTGTTTTATTCTTTTGCTGTATCATAGTGAATCAGCCTCTTACTTTAATTATCTGAATCAAATAACATTAATCATCTGACTGAAAAATAAAATGTTTTTCAAAATAATGAAATCAATTACTCCTAAGATGTAATTTTAGGAAATGTCTATTTCATGGTGCCTACTAAAGAATAAAACATAAATGAGAGAAACTGAGGCACAGACAGATGTAATAGCATGTTAACCATTTTATGTTTTCTAATTTTCTTCCCATTAGTTTAGCTGGAGAAGTTTTATGTCTTCTGGCTCACACCTCAATGGCAGTAAAATATCATTTTTAAGTTGAGCTAGGCACTTTTACTGAGTATTTAAAATAATTTAAATATGATAAAGTCCATTTATGAGTATTTATGCATGAATTATCTGGAAATAAGTGCCCAAAAGTAAATTACAAGTTTTAAAAGATCTCCATATTTTCTTTGTATAAATTAAATTGTATGTTGTTTTCTAGGTTTTTATTCTCATGAAAAGATAAGATTATGCATACCCCTATTATATAGTGGGTGTTAAATGTTAAATCAACTGGACACATTTAATAAGATAAGCCATAACTTTCATCTTGAAATGGTCTATTTTACATAAATATCCAAACATAGACGTCGTAGTCACTTCATGTCTCCAACAGCGTAACCCAAAGGTGACACTGTGACCTCTGTCTACCAAATCTGTGTGACTCAAAAGTGAAGGCTGTTGTCCTATGTGGGAAAACAGGAAGAAAGAAAAGAAGATTCCATTTCTGTAATAAAAAAAAAGAAAATTAAGACATCTGCCTAGACAAGTGCAGAGTCTGGGGTTCAATCCCCAGCACCCGGCACCACATGCTGCGCCAGCCCCGCCCCAGCATGATGAGCCACTGAGATGAGGCGTGGTGGAGTGCACCTGTGATCCCAGCACTGGGGAGGCTGAAAACAGGAGATCATGATGAGTCTGAGCTGTGTGGTGACACACTGTGCCAAATACATAAGTAAAAAATAAAGAATAAAAGAAAATTCGGATAGATTCAGTACTTGAATGATAGTCACCACGGTAGTTCTGACTTGTAAGGGTGCCCTCCCATTTGGTGTGATGCTGCAGGAGTAGGTGGTGAGGATGGAGGAAAATATTATTCCAATGAAAGAGAGTGGGCTTGTTTATACCACTCTCATCCTGATGCAGGTGCTGTGGCATTGTTAGCAGAAAGGCAATGAACACATAAATAAATGCATGTTTCATTTCCATAAATACATGGTAATTGTTCCAGGAGTGTCTTTAAGTAGCCAAGAGGTAGCCAGCAATTAACATTCGCTAAAGACTAACTCATTGCATAAGAGATAACACTGATGTCAGCAAAGGTGCAAGCTCGCTGCCAGGGACACGTTTGTGAGTACATATCTAAGTCTAAAGAAATAAATGCACAGGCTCTCAGTTAAAAGTAATAGAAAATTATAGATCCAAAACCTTCACAAAATTGCTCTATAAATTCTTAATATGCATTTTTATCCTGTAATTTTTCCTCTAAGAAATGTATGATATAAAGTTTTCAAGAACAATTTTGCTTCCAGTTATATTTGTGTGTATAACTGCTTTTATAAAAAAAGAGGAAAGCTACATGATTAAAAGCTACATTATACAAAATGTATGTCTGATAAAAGTTGAAATTATTTATATGATTCACATCACAATTTCATTAACTTGTTAGGCTACAATGATAAAAAGATTAATCGGCCTATAACCGTGTTCTTAGTACCCACTTTTTCCCTAAAAACAAATAGAAACCTCAGTTAAATAGATGTGTAGCCATTAACCGCACAGATAGTAGCAATCTGTAACAGATAATGCACACCTCAGTGTCATTAACTGCACAACCAAAAGGAAAAGAGCTATCCTTCTATATAAACAAGAATTTTGGTTTGATGATGAAGAAATACATTGCAGAAAAACATTTCAGGAAGCTGGGCACCACAATTAAAATTCATGATAAGGGAAGAACTGAAAAGAAAAATAATGAAGTGTCTTCCAGCCGAGTTTAAATTACCTCAGTACATCATAAATCCAGTAATGAGTAGTTGAAGCAGGATCACAAGCAGATTCCCAAATAGAACTTTATGTAAATGTAGGATATTTCATTCTTGTTTTTTAAAGTACATATTTGCAGAACATAAAGATTACATTCATTGCAGGAAATTGGTACATGTACCTGAAATGTCTTTGTGTGTGTGTGTGTGTGTGTGTGTCTGTGTGTATGGCCTGTGCAGCCAACCTGGAGGTGGGGCTGGCATGGCATGTGGTGCCGGGATCGAACTGCAGTCTCTGCACACTTGCCCAAGCTTGCCTAAGCAGGCGCTTTAGACTGCTGAACTGTCTCGCCGGCCAGTTCCTGAAGCATCTTAGTTCCCTTCTCTTATCCATCTCTTGATCTCTTTCCTATTTTCAAAAGCTATATCTCTGTTTCCCATAACATTTTATTTTGCTCTTTGATTTATTTAGGCTTTCAATTTCTCCTATAAGAGAAGCCATATAACACTGAAGATTGTTATGTCTCATTTATTTGATTTACATTATGGTCTCAAGGTGTATCAATTTTCTTAAAATGACTCAAATGTATCCTTCTTTATGGCAGAATAGTGCTCCACTGTGCGTGAGTAGGACATTATGTACAGGCTTGATGTTATATAACTGACTGAGCTGTGTGTGTTCAAATCCTTTTTAAACACTCAAGAATCTTAAAAGTTACACAAATAGTTTTGGTTAGTCCTTAGGGTGTCCAATTAAAAGTTAAATGCAGGGGCTGGGGAGTTAGATCAGTAGAATAAGCGTTGACTGGCAAGCACAGGGTCCTGAGTTCAATCCCCAGTTCAGAAAAAAAAAAAAAGTTAAATGCATTGTAGCACAAGCGTAAGAACTGCCTTTTAAATCTCGGTATATATTCCACTTGTCATGTGGAATATACCCCATATGTCATATTCTGCGTGTCATAAAATAGTACTAAGTATCTCTAAGATTTTTGTGGTTATTGTTAGGCCGCTGTATCTGCTTCTTCACCTAATACTCTTTGTAGAAGTAATGGGACCTCCTTAGACTGTAATTTTCCCCTGTACACAGGACTGAAAACTGGAGATTAGATAACAAAAAAGATCACATCTAACTGTGATGTTTTATAGTTCCATTCCTTTGACAAGAGTCATGAAAATACTGATAAGGAAATTTTTGCCAGTAATAAATTATCACTTTACTTTTAACTTCGTTATAATTTCAGGTTCATATTGATGATTCAAGGTGAATATAAAGAAGTTCAGGAAAAAAAAGCCTTCAATATTTTTAGTTTAAAGGCTGGCGAGATAGCTCAGTGAACTAAGCTCTTGTTTAGGCAAGCACAGAGACCAGGGTTCAATCCCAGCACCACATGCCACACGGGTCCCGCCCCCAGGTGCACTGAGCTGGCCACCAAGTCCAGGCATGGTGGCACATGCCTGTAATCCTAGAGCTGAGGAGGCTGAACACAGGAAGATTGCTATGAGTCCGAGCTATGTAGAGAGATGCTGTTCCAAATACATTAATTTTTTAATATTTATAGCCTATATTATAGATATTTATGAGTAAAATTATCCTGTAAGTGAAATCGATATTTAGCACTATATTAGGTAGTCTTTCATCACTATAGCAAAATAGCTGCTACAATTAGCTTGAAAAGAAAGAGTTCTATTTTGGCTAATCATTTTGGAAGTTTCCATTCAGGACTGAACGGTCTCTTCAGCCTTTGAATGTGTAGCACCCTGCAGCGAGAGCCCCATAGCAGAGCAAAACGACCCTCCTCATCCCCAGGAAGTAGGAAATGGTGGGGCTCTGGGAGCCAGGTTGAGGCCTCTCTCTAACAGCACAGCAACTCTGCCTCCCAATCATACTCCTGTGGGGAACAAGCTATTAACACATGGGACTTTGTGGAGAACAGAGATAAAATATTCTGTAAGTCTATTAATAATAATAGACATTAACTATTTTATCTGAGATTCAGCTACTCTGATAGTTAAGGTGTTTTGGGGGGGCTGGTTGTTTTTCAAGAAACACTTACTGAATGCCGCTAGATAGAAGTCACTAGTACCGATTAAAACCTAGACAATACTGCAAACAAGAGCTCAGTACTCTTGAGAGACTGGTGCCAGTCACATGGATCGACAACTATGCAGGTCATTATTTCTATTACTACACAGTGCGGCATATGCTGTTTTGGATGTAATTTCTCACTAAATCACCCGTTTGGCCAATGAGCATTCATTCTTCCAGTGTATAGATGTTGTTCATATAGGAACAAGAAAATGGCTGCCCACTAGAGAAGACCAAAAGAAATCTAATATATAGATATAATTTTAGGTACAGAACACAACCTGAATGTGGTGGAGGAACAAACCACACCTAGCTATGATAGGAAAGACTTCCCGGCAAAGGAAAAATCGATGAGGGGAATTAATGGATATGTGTCTGTTCCAGTAATAAATCTGTATCTTCATTTTATCACTCATTATATTTATTGATCATACCCCATAGCATTTGCAAAAGAACTATGTATATAATTAAACTATTATTTGTGTAGGGGGAAAAATCTAGTTCTAAGCCTGGCTGCTGAGAATTTGGCATATTAGAGCCAGAGAGCTAGCCCAGTGATGGAAGCACCTGCCTAGCAAGGGAAAGGACCCATGTTCGACCCCCATACCAAACATTGTGCCAGCCTCACTGTGCCAGTCACTGAAATTGAGCATGGCAGCGCAAGCTTGTAATCCCAGCGCTGGGGAGGCTGAGACAGGAGGATCACTTCAAGTCTGAACTGCATAGCGAGACCCTATACCAAATAAATAAAATAAGATAAAATGGAATTTGGCATATTACTGGAACATCAGAAAGGCCAGAGTATAGTAATGACAATGTATATTACATACTGAAAGGAAACCTAATGGAAAGAAAACAGGATGGAGGCTGATATGATAAACCAAATAAAAATAATAAAGCATGCAAAATGTGGATATAAATAAAAGGTAAATAGTCACGACTCTTCCCAAGTTTCATTTAATAGACTATAGTGACTGATTGTATTCACATGATGTCCCAGCGTATGGCTTCCGTAAGAAAGATGATAAAGAGGAACTTTTGGCGGGGTAATACATTAAATGGACCAAGAGAATGATGTATTTTTTGGACATGTTAAGTTTGAGGTGACTCCCCGGAAGTCTCTGAGGCCTGATTGGGAACTTGGGGTACAGGTGCAAATGAAAGGACCCTGAGCAGATGGGCAACGGTCGGGAATTAAACCATAAAGCGGATGAAACTACCCAAAGCCAAGGAAAACGAGCATTTAGAGACACACGGGAGAAGAGAAGCTTGTGCATTGAGATGGGGGAGCAAGCTAAAATAACAAAGACACGTTTCTAAAAGCCCGTGGCCAAGGGGGTAGAACTGTGGGGCTAAGTACGGAAAAGCCCAGGCGCGGAGCCCGGAGGCCGCGGCGCCCGCACCGGTGAGGCTGGAGGCAGATCGCGCTGGACCCGGCGAGAGCCCGCGCGCCCGCAGACGCCGGACGGCCCCGCTGCGCAGCCCTGAGCCAGCGGCCCTGGGGCCTGCTCGCCGCGCCGTCTCCCTCGCTCTCCGTTCTTCCTGAATCACGGATTCTGCTCGAGCCGCCTGACAGATCCACCTCCAAACTTGCCCTCATTTCCTCCACGCTTTCCTTTATTTTCTAGAAGTCTG
>NDGM011071917.1:0-29079 GCA_002564305.1 Octomys mimax
TTGTTATTATTTTGATCGGTGGAACTATGTCGTCTGAAATTTTTTATCTGTAAAGATAGGATTTCACTAAGCTGCTGGCACTGGGCTCAAACAGGATCCTTCTGCCTCAACCACCCAGAGGCTTTGTGCTACTTTTATTTATTTTTTTTTACAGTGACTATATATCCCCAGGCTTGACTTGAGCTCATGGTGATCCACCTGCCATCTCCCAAGTGTTATGGTTACAGGCAGGCCCTGGAGTCTGTTTCTTTTCCCACCTCTGGGCATTGTAGGTTGTCTTGTTCCTCAGCTGGTTGACTGGACCAACACGCACACTGGTGATGGACTGCCTGTGGGGCATGTCCCTCTTCTTCCTGCTGCTGTGTGGCTGCCGCAGGCTCCTGGCAGCTGCAGGTGCTCCTGCTGACAGGCCATTGTGTGCTACGCCCAGGGACCTTGGTCCCCACCTCTCAGGAAGCTCTGAGGCTCTCATCCCTTCCTGAGGGGACTTCCAAGGGTCCCAGTCTAATCATGAGCCTCGTCAGTGTGGGACAGAAGTGACCTTTCAGTGACAGCACATTCCCTCTGGTTCAGCCATGTGCTGTACTTCCATTGGAACTACATTGGTGATACCACATAACACGTTTTGGTACAAAATAATGTCTTTATGAATTTATGACCAAATTAAATATGAAACCTTATATAAAAAGTGTGGGTTTTTGTTGTTTGGCTCCATCTTCCCATCCGTCCTCGGGAACAGCTCAGTGTCATGAGTCTGGGGCGTGGCGTGTTCTCCTCATCCACCCCTTCCTTCCTCCCCTGTCTGGGTGTGTCCGGCACCAGGTGTTTCCGGTTTCTGCCTCCTACAATCCTGAGCACCTCCTCCCCACCCAGCTCCAGCCTGGCTCCCGCACAGCTCCTGGGGTGCATACCGCTCTGACAGAGATGTGGGGCAGGGCGGTGGGTCCCTGAGGCGTGTGTGGGCCTGCGCTGCTGCGGGCTTCCTTCAGCTCTGGCCACCAGCTGTCGGCTCTCATCGGTAGCTCCCTGTGCCAAGCCCCCAGCTCTTTAGGACCTGCAGTTCCTGCAAGGCCCATGGGACCCTCAGCTCTGTCCCCCACTTGATGGGAAGGGGCCGTCCTGCTCTCCTAGATGCTGCCTTGTCAAAGGCCAAGGCTCAGCCTTGCCTCAGACAGGGCAGAGCTCTGCTGCGGGAAGCCTGACCTGCCAGCAGAGGGCAGCATGGGACTGCCTCCCCAGCCAGGCAGCCTGCAAGACTTGCGAGGTCCCAGCCTAGAGAACAAGGGTCCCCCCCCACGCCACACACACACACTTTAGACCCACTTCATCTCCACTGCCTGTTCTATCCCCTGATGGGTGGATTCAGCCTCAAAGCTCCGAGTGTTGGTACCACACACCCACTGCAGTCACCGTTTCTGGGTGGCCCATCCCAGAGTGAACTCGCCTGTCCTGGGTGCCTTCCTAAAGCATCCTCGCAGAGTTCTGAGCCAACACCACTGTCTCCTGACTGGCACTCTGCAGCAGGGCTCCATCCCAGAGATGTAAGAGGGGTGGAGGGTGGCAGAGTGTGGCTCAGGCTTAGGAAACAGAGAAAAGGTCAACTAAGGCCCAGCTTTTACCCATGGGCAAAGCTACTTGAACGCCCCCATTGCCTCCTCTCCAGAATAACCTATCCCATCCTCTTCTCTCCTTCCATTATACCAGGTTTAGACAGGGCTGTCTTTGATCCTTCATTAGAGTCCTTTTCTCCAGCTGTCTTTTCCCCCTGACCTCTCTACCCCGCCATCTCCATGAAAACCCTGCGAGGTCACCAGGGGGCACCTGCAAGATGGACAAAAGAGCCCAGTGCTCCTCAAGCCCTTAGACCACAGCCCTCCAACCCCACAGCTTGTCACCAGCAAGCTGCAGGCCCGGAGCTGGGGTTCCCTGAGCTGCAGCCCTCAAGGCCAGGGCATCCACAGCCAGAGGCAGCAGGTCCTTTCCAGCAGGGGCTCAGCATTGATGGTGCAGCCTAGCCTTGGTCTCATCCCGGAGCCTTCTGTTTGGTTTTATAAAAATGTAGGCTCTACAGGGTCTATTCTGATCTTCATTCTTTGGGGAGACAGTGTTTCTGTTGATGACCTTCTTTGGAGCTTGGTTTTTCATTCCTCTGTTGTTTGGAGTTTTTTTGCTAATCTGGCCCCCACCTTACAAAAAGCAGTGCTACCCAGGGGCAGAGCAAGGTCCCCCGGAGGAGCAAGGAACTGCTCTGCACAAACCGCACCCTTCCTCCTCCTCTCCCACCCCGACTGCTTCCTCCAGCTCCCATCTGCGTGCAGGAGGGGAAGAGAAAAGTTTCTCATTGCACCATGAGGCCCTGCCTCCAGGCCTGAAGCTTCCCAACACCTCTGCCACCTGCCCTAGGCCTGTGTTGTCCACAGGCCTACAAGGACACTGGCCGGATGAAAACATTCACACAAAAACCTTTGCACATATGGCCTCCTCCAGCTACACCCCAGGCCTTGGACGTCTGTCTTGAGTTGGGCTCTGAAAGCTTAATTTGTACCCTGATTTCCCCAGTGAGGATCTAAGTGTGTTCCATGTAGCAACACCCACGAAACGTTTGCTACCCTCAAGTCCACAGATGGAAAGACGTGGCTGACAGGCTGGGCCTTTGCTGCTGTCTGGGACAGGCCTGCCTCCCTGGCCAGAGCAGGGACAGACATGCAGACAGGCCCGCCTGCAGGGAGCCATTTTCCTCTGACTCTTGGGTTCTGAAGCCCAGAGAGAAAATGCTGGAGCCCTTTCCCCTCTCAGCAGGGACCCTGCCCTGCCTGGAACCAGGGGCCCTGTGGGTGACCCTGTCTGATGGACAGCTCCCAAGCCGTGCTGGCTGGTGACACCCACTCTGCCCTTAAGGGTCCTGGGAGGTGGGTCCTCTTGTCCCTGTTGGGTGGAGGGGGTGATGCTGAAGAGCGCAGGGTCAAGGGCAAACAGGAGGACAGCAGCAGGGTTGGGAGAGAGTGGCAGCATCTCAGACCACAGCTGAGGAAGAGGATGGGGATGCTGAGCTGGCTGCGGAGGAGGATGGGGAGGAGGGGCTGTTCCAGAACAGCCAGCGCCGCTTAGGCTGCCGCTTCAGGTGCAGGTAGTCCTCCTTCTCGCGCTCCTTGCGTGCACGCTGGTAGTGGTCCTCCTCCTTCAGGTACCAGACAGGTGGCCAGCGGTGCTTCTCGAAGTATTCCTGATTTTCTGGAGCAAAAGGCACAGTGATAGGTTAGCAGAAGGGTGAAGGGACAGAAGACCACGGGTAGTGGAGATGCCTACACAGGCAGCCCCAGCCCGCGGCAGGTTTCAGGCCAACACCAAGCTCAAGAAGCCGGGCTCCAGGGTGGGCTGGCCCAGTGGGGGAGAGGCACTTCTGGGTGAGGTGCAGAAGACAGCACGCAGCAGCGGCTCCCCACCCTACGCCCCCTCCCCCGCCTGTCCCCATTGACCCATCCTAAGTGGGAAGAGCACTGGAGTAAGTACACTGACTCCACCCAGCCTCCAGCTTTTGCTCACAGCAACCCTACACACACTGCAGTGTCCCCCTGGCGGTGGGCCAAGTCGCTGCCCTGCCCAGCGTCATCCCAGAGAGCGCGGGCCTCAGTAGCCCAGGAAACCACGCTTTGCTGGTGTCTCTCCTGGAGCTGACTCAGCTCCTCACTGGCTCCTCACTGGCGACGTTGCCAGAGCTTGATCCTAGTCAACATTCCAAGCCGACTTTCTACCGAATGCATAACTGCCCTTTGGTCATTCAAAAAATGTAAATCAAGTGGAGCTTGGTGGCACACGCCTGTACCCCAGCACTTGAGAGGCTGAGGCAGGAGGATCATAGCAAGTTCAAGGGCAGTCTGGGTTCTTAAACTGAGTTCAAGAGCAGATTAAATTTCATAGCAAGGTCCTGTCTCAAGCAAAACAAAAAGTAAGACAGGGAACCTATGCCAGGAATAGAACAGGCTGAGATCAAGAGAGAGGGATAAGGGGAAGGGACAACACAACGCTGGGGCTGAGTGCAAAGCTCCTGCTGGCCAGAGCCAGGCGCTGAGGAGCTGGAGGGCAGTGCCGTGGCAGCAGGACCCAGGTCAGAGACAGGGAAGGTGGGGAACCAGGGAGCAGTGTGACTGGACCAGGGCTTTAGGAAGAACATGCTAGAAGGGTCATAACATGCAGAAAGGAGAGCAATGAGCTGGGGGAACTGGGAGGTGTGACAGCCACGCTGCGGCCAGGAGGGATCAGAGTCGGGAAGAGGGGCATGAAGACACCGAGTGGCAGACCCTTTGGGGAGGCCAGTGACACCTCAAGCTGTAGCCCGTGCAGCTCACGTTGGGTTCCAGGACCTGAGAAATTAATTCAGCAGAAACAGAACTGCAGGTGACCATAGAAGGTAGCCAGACCTGAGTGACCTCTGTGGTGGGAAACCAATTTACTGTATCAGGAATAGCATTTTAAAGAATCCTGTGCTTTTCTGCAAGTGTACTGGATCACAGTATCAAGTGCATTTCTCACTGTGGTGCCCTATCTAGGAGAGTCTGAGAACTGCCAACTCTCAGCAGTGCCCTCTGAAAAGCGTGCCTGGAGAGGCACAGTGAACTGTCCCAGGTCCCCAGCTGCCCAGCCCCTTTTGCTGGAGTTCCCCTCCCCCAATACGGGTGCCAAGGCCAAGTAAGGCCCAAAGATCATTGATCCCGGGGGTTAAAAGTCCCAGCTATAGACCCAAGCTGAGGCCCCATGAGCCTAAGCCAGGGAGCCTCAGGTGCTGCCCGAGCTGGCACCCGGGGATGTGGCCTCACCTGGGGACATGGCCTTCATGTCTCGGGGGAACTTGCGGCACACGTTGTTGTAGTTGGTGCAGATGTGGTGGAGACACCAGTCGGCCAACTGGTATGCACAGTGGAACTGGGGACAGAGCAGAAGGGCGCATGTGTCCTGAGATCCCTGGGCTCAGGGACCACACAGACAGTCACCTTCGGAGCTGCAGCACTGGTGCAGGGTGGGCAGCACCTTGCAGTCACATGGCCCAGCCCCACAGGTGAGCCACCCAGGACTGAGGAGGACCATGCTTGGCGTGGGGTCCTGGGCACTGCCATCAAGCCCTCTGTCACCTCGCTTCAGCCCTACCTGGGTAGTCACAGAAAAGGGTAGCATCCTACCGCACCTGCCCTCCTTAGCTCTTATCCCACATAACTTCCTTCTCCCCACCAGGAAGATGCAGGCATCTAGGCTCAGGGAGCCAAACCTCCTCAGAATGTCCCCCAGGGCACTCGGGCATCATATACTAACCTTCAGGGGCTCAATCTCTGCACGGTGAGATGGGTTCTCCAAGTTAGGGATCTGAGTTTGACCACAGGTTCCCTTTCTCCTGCCACCTCCCAGCCCCCCATGGACTGCCAGTGGGTGGAAGACAGAGTGTGGAGGCAGGCAAGCGCTGCAGATTCCTTCCCACTGTGATACCTGAGCCAGCTCCAGGAACACGAGGACGTCCCCATCAATGTCCACCATCATCTGGGTTGCCTCCATCAGCCCGGTCACTGTGTACTGTTCTGTGACACACACAGCCAGCAATCAATGCAAGAACCACGTGCACCTGTGCTACTTATACCCATAGCAGGGACTGCCTGCAGGGTGGAGAGAGACAGGGACAGGGGTAAATGCCAACAGGCCAAGAAAGGCCCCAGGTGACTTAGGTGAGCTCCAGTGTGAGGCATGGGGGTGAGGGGACAAGGCAGGACCTTAGTGAGGTGGCAACTCGGGGCAGAAGATAAAGGAGGATGCTAACCTCACCGAGAGGATTTCCCAACTACATCTGTCCCACCACAGTCAGGTACAAATAGAGTCAGAAGCCCCCAAGAGAATTAGCCACAGATGGGAAAAGTGTGAAGCTGCATGTTTGCTGAAGACAAAATAAAAGGCTGAGAACTGAGTTAGAGAGGTGACTTGAACCCAGCTGCATTCATTTAAACTTTGCAAGAAACTTGCATTTTACATTAAAACTTTCATACCGGGGAAGAAAACGCCCTCAGTTACAAATTTTAATTAGGAGTGTCAGTACTATAAACTCATGAGGGATTTTATCTTTAGGGACAAGCATATTTTCCAACCCTGTCCACAGAAAAGATCCAGAAACAGTAATGATCCCAGTAGCAACAAGCATTCCTAGTGTGCAGAAATCCCACATCCTTTTCCAATTAGAAGCCAGGCGCTCTCAGAGAAGCGGCCGATGCCAAGTCCTGGCACAGGTGTGCCCAAACTTTGGCATTCGCATGCCACGTGAGGCCCTGAACAACTAGCAACGTAACCCAGCACAACTATAAATGTTATGTTATTATATAATTCTCTTGTCATATCCTCATGACTTGAGAGCATGACGCTCTAGCCTGGGTTGTGCAGGCGACAAGAGCAGATCGGGCAGGGAAGGGCATGGTGTGGTGCCAACTCTGCTGCCTGCACCCACCACGGTGGCATCCACACCCAGCATGTCAGATCTTACTGGTGCTCGTGCAACTTGGCAACTCAAATGCAGGCATTATACTCTTTGAAAGGTTATAACAGACCATAGAAAGTAAGGGAAGCTTGTTGCCTACAACCGTTCCCTGTATCATATATTTTATATGTGGCCCAAGATACTTTCTCAAGTTGGCCCAGATAGGACATGCATGTCTTAAGCATGAAGTATACAAGAGGAAGCTGGAGCACCCCATCCTTCCAGACAGCAAGGGAGCTCTGCAGCTGTGGAGCCGGCGCAGGCTCCTGCTACATAAACGTGCAATGTCTGAACTTCAAAACATGGAAATGAACTGAAACCAGTCAAGCATGTTTGAATCTAATCGTGCATAAAAATACTCTTGAAATACAAACACAAGCTGGGTATGGTGGCACACATGTATGATCTCAGAACTCAGCACGCTGATGCGAGGGGGATCGCTGTGAGTTCAAGACCAGCCTGAGCCACACACTGAGAGCTTGTCTCAAAAACAAAAAGAAAAGCTATTTGGTCATTTCTGAGGATGACAGGAAATAAAAGCATATCATATATTGGTAAATAGGGGCTGGGGAGATGGCTTAGTGGAATAAGCACTTGCCTGGAAAGCACAGGGGCCTGAGTTCAATCCCTGGTTCTGCCAAATATTGGTAAATAAAAGGAGAGAATCAAGCATCCACCTGCCTTTCCTCCATGACCTGTACCACTGTGTGACAAAGCAGTTGGTGAGGGGAAGTTGCTCTTTTTAGAAGTCTTTGTACTCTTTAATGAAGAGGAATGGCTGAACTGGAATGTGTTTTGTGACACCTTAATAATTTGATGGATCCAGACAATGACACTCAATGTGTACAAAAAAGAGAAAAACAGACAATCTCTGTCCCTTGATGAAGACAGAAATAACCTACAAAAAACCCTGTAAGGTGTGGTGACACGTGCCAGTGATCCCAGCATTCAGGAGGCTGAGGCAGGGGGACTGCTGCAAATTCAAGGCCAGTCTGGATTACACAGCAAGATGCTGTCTTAGAAGAAAAAAAAATTTTAACTTGTGCATCTCAGCTAGGCTCTAGAGCCAATCACCAGCTTACTACATTCAACTATACTAGAACAATGCAATCTGCAAAAATCTAGACCATGGAAAAACTACCGGAGGAAAAGACCAGCATTTGGTTTTGTTTCAAACAAATTTCAGGAAGAAAACTTTTGTACTGGTCAAGGGATCTGCAGATTCAAAGCAAACTAAAAGGGGTATAAAAAGCCAAACCATTCTGGGAGTGTTCAGGTGTGCACAGCTGGATGATGAAGCAAAAAGGGGCGGCAAGACAGTGAGCCGGCAGGAAGCACCCCACAAAAACAGGCCCCAGCAGTGTGGGCCCTTCCAGGAGGGACAGAGGGCTCTGGGGTGGCAAGGGAATGTTGACTTCCGGAGTTACCAGCCAGCTTCCCCTTCTGATATGCATCAGGACTGGAGAAACATTTTGCTTTATAATAATCTACTAAGCTGAACATGTTTCATGTAGATTTATGTATTCATATTTATATTTAACAACAAATAGGTTTGAAGTCTGAACAAATAACTTCATGGGAGGTAGATCCCACAAAGCTCAAAACTTCACCAGTTACGTGAAACGGTCCGCACTCCCCAGGGACCCCTTACAAAGTCCATGCATGCATTTCTGGCTACAGTGGCTGGTGTGAATGTGCCATTTCCAGAGAAAATTTATGCAGTAAGTGTGCAACACTATGTCCATTTTCTTTTTAAATTAAATGAATGAATGAATGAATGAAGTTTTCAGAATACCTGGGATGGAACCCAGGGCCCCGCAGATGCTAGGCAAGTGCCCTACCCGAGCAGCACCTCTAGTCTCCAGTGTGCTTAAAACAGCTACCACGTGGACTTAATAGGAGGGCTTAGCCAAGGGTATTTCTCTGACTCACTTCCAATTGCCTGCCGTGATGAAATGCATGTTTAGAGAAATACCTCTGTATATTTAATTTTTCCCTGGGATAATTTTTTGATAGTCTTTTGAAAGTAAAATTAGTCCATCTAAGGATTTGAAATTTTATGTGCTCTGGGAAGACCACACCATTTTTCTTTTCTTTTCTTTTTTTTTTTTTTGTTCTTTTTTTTCCTTTTGTATTTTGTACAGGGTCTCACTATGCAGGTCAGACATAGTGACCTTCCTGCTTTCACCCTCCCCAGCACTGGGATTACAGGTGTGTACCACTATGCCCGGACTTGGCTGCCTGCTTAGCATGCCCAGGGGCAGGGGTGGGGCCGGCATGGCATGTGGAACCCTGGCCCCTGCACTTGCCTAAGCAGGTGCTTAGTCCGCTGAGCTACCTCACCAGCCCCTCACTCCATTTTTCTTAGGTTAAACTGTTTAAGCTGTAATCTTAAGGTGCCTCTCTTACTCCCTGCCCTAAAGGCCTTTCTGTCCCCAACTGGTGTCCCTGGACTCCCACCGCAGGCTCATCCCTTGACATTTTGGTTCTGATCAATGATTTCTGCCTTCTTCCTGTGACCATGCTGTGCCCTACAATTCCTTTATCATCATGAGCTTGCTGCTTGCCCTATGGTCCTCTCTCCAGGGCCCCAGCAATTCTGACACTCTACCCTTGACTGAACCCCAACTCCTTATTTCCTCTGGACTGAAATCTTAACTTGACCTCAACACCACACCAGCAGCGATACCAATAACAGCACGAACACCGATTCCAACACCAGCAGAAGCCGTCTGGCTGCCTGGGTCTCCGGCCTGCCTCCCTTCTCCCCAAGAACACCATTTATCTTCCTCAGACCCAGGCTGGATCACTGTGCTGTCCAGTTCTCTCCCCACCCCCAAGGCATCCCTGAGCCTCCAACTGTCACAGTCCTCTCCCAGAGTACGGAGAGGCAGGCCAGTGTTTGTTTTCTGTTTCTCAAAGAAGGAAAAGATGCTGAAATCAAAGGTAGAGAAGAGAGAAGAGAAAGGAAGTATGAAGCGGAGGAGAAGGCCCCTGGGGTAGAAACGTGGAATGGCCATCTAGTCTTTGTTGGCATTGCACGCCTGCCTCAGTGAAGAAAACAAGCCAAGAATACAATGTACGGCTGCTTGCAGGGGCCACTTTGCTGGCCAAGATGACCTGCGGAGAGCCTCTCGGTGGCACTCAGCAAACACACTCCTCATCTACATCCTGCCCCGAAAATCACGTATCAGTGGCCTTTGTTCCAGGAGTGCTCCACCCCTTGGGTGCCACCTGTTCCCAGGAGAGAGGGGACACATGGCACATAATCATGCCCCTGGAGGGTTCTCCCCAAAGGTGCCCTGGGAGCTCCCAGAGCACCCTGGTTAGTTACCTGTGAGGGCAACCAAGTGAGGCAGGCAGAGGCGGTTGGCCAAGATGATGAGCTTCATGTCGTCCAGGTCAGGGCTGGAGGTGAACATGCCCGTGTACAGGTACTCCAGCACAGCCCGCATGCAGCTCTTGCTCGTGTAGGGGAACACCACCTGCGGGGGAGAAGTGGGCCGGGCGCCATGAGGCTCTGCTTAGGGAAGGAGTGTCTCAGGTCCAGGCTCTGAGTTGGGCTTGTACCTGCTCAGGAGACCCCCAAAGCACCCAAGAACAATGCATAAGTAGCTTTTAAAGGGACCTGGATTCTTTGTAACATTGTGAAGCTGCTCTGGCTTCCAGGTACTTTAAAGAACCATTTACATCACTTACCCACACCCAAACCCAATCCCGCTGCCACTGCCATCACCCCAAGCCTGCAGGGAGCAGCCGGAGTGGGATACAGAATGAGCAAAGGGAGCCAGCTGGCTTCTCTCTGGCTGCTCAGAGCTGCTGCTCTGGGCCTCTGGGATGGCTCTGAAGCACTGCTGCAACCAAAACTGCTTTCTCATCAGCTGTGAGTCTCTCTGGGCAAGGGGTAAGCTGTCCAGAGCTTTAAAGCTGGTGCTGCTGGCAAAGGGAAGTGCCCGGGGCTGCACAGAATCCCAGTTCCACCCTCTGGAAATCCAAGTCCTTCTCCCACGTGGGAGACCACCCCACACCTCAGGCCTTCAGCTTAGCCTGCCCTAAGGCCTTGCTTCCCAGAAATCTGAGGAAGGTCATCTTCTCATAGCGGGAAACGATACCGCATTGCTCTTGGCTCAGCTTTCCATTCAAGTATTGGGTGATCCTTCACTAACAGACAGGTACTTGGCAGAAGCCAAAGACCTGGTCCCTGCACTCCAGAGCAATCACGGACCAGTAGGAAAAACTTCAGAGGGTGCTCAGAACTTTCCTCGTCTGAGCAAAGTACAAGCACAACCATAAGGCACTGTGGTGGGCAATTAATGTTCTAAGATTCAGAGCTGATGAAGAACACCAAGGGCCGTGGCCTGGGCTACTTTGCTTGGCTGGGAGAACGGAAAAGAAAGGACACTTTCAAGCAAGCAAAAAGTGATGAGCCCTTCAAGCTCTGAGCTTCTGGTCTAGGGGTCTGAGGAAGTGACAGCATAGGGAAGACAAAGAGGCCAGCTAGCAGGGCACTACGTAGAGCGCAAGGGGACTGCACTCAGTGTGCCTTTTATATTCTGAGTTTTGATCCTCTTAGTGGGGCTGGGGCCTGCTCATCCCAGGGCTAGTCAGTTCCTAGAGATAGCAAAGAAACTGCCTGCAAGTGAACCTTTCACATCCAAGTCAATCACATCCTCAGCCACTCTCATCCTGCCTCTATTCCTCTGCCCTGATCACCCCAGAGCCAGGACCCAGACAACTAGGGACGCCTCATACCCCAGAGCCCTCTGAAATGGTCCTGGCTGGCCAATCCTAGGCTGCTTGCTGTTTCTATGGGCTTCTCCAGACGTTGGCCTCAGTGTAGCTCAACAGTAATAAAACCTATCTTTGAAGACAGCAGTAGATTCATCATAATGATTTTTTTTTTTTAGTTGTTTCACAAATCTCAGGGAGCAATGAGGCATTATATAAAGAGCCAAAGAATTAGCAATCCTGAGACCCAGTCCTAATTCTCCTTTCTGCTCATAGGTCACCATTTATCAGGGCTTCCCTGCCCCATTTACAAAGTGGGAATGCCACATTGTATGTAAGAGTCACATAAGTCCTTCCCAAACTACCAAGTTCAGATATAACTGTAACTCTCTCTCCTGAAATATGGTTGTTTCCCAAGCTCTAGAAACCATCTCATACATTTCTCTTGGGCTCATCACTCTGGCCCTCTCCCCTGACCCTTTCCCATGCTCCACCTCACCTCCCTGGTAGAACTTTCCACAAACGGCCCCCCAAACATGGCAGCCATCCAGTCACAGCTGGAAATCAGCAGGGGCTTGTGGGCGCTGATGGTGCCATCATCCAGGATGAAGGTCACGTCTGTGCAGGAGAAGAGGCATCCAGTGAACTTCAGTGAGCTTCAGGACCAACCCCAAGGACCAATGGATCCCTGACTGCCCAGATTTCTCCCGAGGCCACAGCTGCGTAGCATGAACCACCGAGCTCTCACCTCAAGGAGCAGGCAGCCCTAGCTCCAGGATGTCAAAGCCAAAACCCACTTGGAATACTAGTGAAACCAGCCTACCGCCTTGAGAAAGCTACCTGGAGATGATCCCTGACCTTCTAAGCATACCCCATACCTGAGAAGGTGCCTTTCGCCAAGCATTCCTTAACCCGGTTGGTACGGCGGACGTGGAAGGCCTTGGTGATCTCCTGGTTCATGAAGGCCTCATTGTTGAGAATGTTGGCCACCATCATGCGCAGGTCAAAGACTTCCAGCAGCTCAGCAATATGGGCAATGTGCATGAGGTCCCGCTCATTCTCGCCCAGCTCCCCTGTGTACAGGTACTTGAGAACAGCCCGGAAGGGCCCTGGCTGGATGGAGTTGTCCATCTTCACCACCACCATCAGCCGAGATTTGTAGGTCAGAGGATCCTCTGCCATCTCTTCCTGGATGCTGACAAAAGCTCGGCTCCAGGAAGACAGCACACGACCTCTGCCTGGCAGGTACCCTGTTCCACTGCCCCGCAAGATGCCGTCACTGGTTGAGGCTCGGAGACCAGCAGGACCACAGCCTCCTGCCTCATCCACGCTCTCACATACATCAAAGCTGGCTGCCCGTAGAAGGAAGTCCCGCCCATGGTGGTGGTGGTGATGGTGGTGGTGTTGGTCGGGGTGGCCCCGGTGGTCCTCTGGACGGGGCCCCCCTGGCCCTGAGGGGCCTCCCAGCTCCCCCTCACTCAGGTCCATGAGGAACAGGTCGTAGAACTTGGAGGAGGAGGTGGAGAGGTAGATCTTGTGGGCAAAGATACGCACCCGCTCCTGCAGCACCAGGATGACATCCGCACAGAGCGGGTCCTCCAGGAGGTGGGCGGGGCACTCCTCACTGCTGGAGGGGGGGTCGGGCACCACAATGATGGGGGGTGGTGGCTTGGGAGGCAAAAAGGGTGCCTGGAGTAGAGGCCGCTGCACGTTGCGGAGGTGAGACTTCCAGAACTGCAGGTGGCGCCGGGAGATGAGCGCAGCCCGGATGGCATTGTCAAAGACGTCCTTGATGCCAAACTGGGCCACCACGCTGGTCTCATAGTAAGGGATGCCCAGCTCCTTGGCCACCTCCCGACCCTTTTCCGGGGGAAGGATCTCATTGGGTTTGATAGGCCTGGAGAGTTCAAGGAAGGAAACCTAACTTGTGTGGGTGGTGGGGAGAGCCCACCCACGAGCCCGCCCACCCTTCCCCAGCTGGGGGCACACCGCTCATGATCACAACACTGGCCCTGCTCCTACCCTGCTCTTTCTCCTCTGCCTGGCCAAGTTCCTTAGTCCCACCTCCAAACCCTTCTTCCAGGAAGCCTTCCCTACTTCCCTATTGATGCCAGACCCCAGCAAACCCTCTCATCCCAGTTTAAAAGTGATAGTGCCACCTCCCTGTCTGCAATTGGCATGCAAGGGCTCACGTGGGTATTACCCTGCTCACATACAGCTACACCTCAGTAGTTCAGGGGGACTGGTTCCAGTACCATACCCAAGTATCAAAACCCCCAGAACCTCAAGTCTCAGATTTACAATGTCATGGGATATATATATGACCTGTATACATCCTCCCCTAGACTTGAAATCATCTCTGGGTTATTTACAATACCTAATACGATATAAATGTTATGTAAAGAGTTTTAAACGATGCCTTATCTAGGAAATAACAACAACAAAGACAGTCTATGCATGTTGAGAACAGATCCCAGTTTTTAAAAAATATTTTCCATCCATAGTTTGTTGAACCCACAGAGACCAAACCTCTGGGCACAGAAGGTTAACTGTATTATCTCCAAAATCATTGTAGGATCTTTTGATATAAATCCCATGGACCCCGTCTTTGTGCACAGTGCCTAGGCACAGTATTGTGTGCACCACAGGGGTGTGACAGACACAAGGATAGATGGATGGGTGAACGAGCATGCTTGCTGTCTCTCATGTAAGCTTGCTCTAAGTGGAGGGCAAGATGTAAGCCCCGGTGGGATCCCCTCAGGGCTAAGCAGGGAGCTGTGCAGACATACCCTCCTCGGTGCCCACCCCTCTCCCCAACCCCCAGTGCCCCTACCTGGCCAAGGGGCGCCTTGCCCTGTTGACAGCCTCCAGGTCAGCATACCGCAGGTCCAGCTGGCAGCCCACCAAGATGACAGGCGCTCGGGGGCAGAAGTGTTTGATTTCTGGGTACCACATGGTCTTAACATGGTGGAGAGAATTGGGGTTGGCAATGGAGAAGCACAGAACCACCACATCTGATCTGGGGGTGGGAGAGAGACGTCATAGTCAGGGAAAGCTCATGGGAGGTGACCTGTCCTTGGAAGGAGGAGACATGCATGTCCACCCTGGCCCCCACTCTGCAGGCCCAAACCTGGCTTATGAACTTGTTCCTCCATGTCCCACACAATGCGTAACAATAGTACCTCTATAACTTATGCGGCATTTTAGCACTAAAGACCTGTGGGCCTCATTACTATCTTGCTAGTTCAAAATTACCATTTCTACATCTCATAGTGACAAAAGTCTGCTCATGGCGAGTATGTGGCAGAGCTGGGACTCAGACCAGGCCTCTGGACCCTAGTCCCAGGCTCCCCTATCCTGCCCTGCCTCGCCCCAACAGCACAGCTGTTTTCCTCCACTCTTTCCTCTGGGTTTTGGGTACACATTGCTCATTGCTCGGTCCCTTGGGGAAACAAAAAAAACCTGCCCACGAGTCTCCCCACAGGGAACCCAGGCTTCCCCTACCTCCCATAAGCAAAGCGACGATCTTTGTGGTGGTCTCCAAAGGTGTCCCAGAGGCGCAGAGAGACACTGACGTCATCTACCACGTCTCGGGAGCGTTCCAGCACCTGGGTGGGTGGGGGACAAAGGTTCTTGGGTTAGGTGCAGCTCACCCCGGAGGCCCACTGCAACGTGAGGTGGGGGAGGGGTGAAGTAACAAAGTGGCACCTCCTACATGTGCCTTGCACAACCTCATCCATGTGAACTCTCCGGAGAATCAAGGTGGCCTCCAAGCCCAGCAGAACCAGGAGAGACCCGAAGAGGATCCTCCCCTAGCTGCCAGCTTTCCTTGCAATCACGCACCACCAGGATCTTTTGGCACTGGCTCTTTCCCCCTCTCTGCTCTCACCTTTCCCAAGCTGCAGCCCAGAGGACTCCCTGTGACTTAGGGGTACAACTGCACAACATGCGGTACCCAGCCAAATCAGGGTCTGCCAGGCGCCAATCCAACTATTCAAAACACAAACGGTTGACGACAACACCTCAGCTGTGGGCTCCCCTCAACCTGTTTCCATGGGCTCACTATGCTTCAGCTGCCCCCACTCCGTGCCTAGAGGGCTCTGGAGACACAGAGCCACGGCTTAGGAAGAAGCCTCAGAGGCATGGCATGGTTCCCTGCTGAGTGGTCTTGTGGCCTTACCTCTTGGCACACACGATACTGGTCGATGGCCCACACTGTGGGCACATGGGTGGCGAGCAGCTGGTACTGGGTGAGGGTGGCATTGCAGGCCCGGGCACAGATGAGCCTGGTCTTGCCCACAGCGTTGTCCCCTACCACCACGCACTTGATGGTCTCTACGTTTGGCCTTTCATAATCCATGTCAGAATCCATTAATTGGGACCTGTGGGCAGGAGGGCAGCAGTCAGGACAGCTTGGCATGCTGGACCCTGAGGACCAGGGTCAGGGCAAGCTGCTCTTGTCAGCTAGGGCTGGCCCCCCGTCCAGCATTGGCACTGAAAGACAGACGAATGGGCAACTTTTGGGACAATGGCTCTGCAGGGACCCAAGGAAACAACCCATTCAGGCTGAGAGTGGCAAGGCCACCAGAGGGACTGCTTCTCTCCCTCTGGTCCCGACTGTCCTCATGCTGGGCTTCTGGATGCAGGAGGCCTGTGAGAGATCCCAAGGCAGAGCCCGCCCTGTGCCTATCCTGTCTCAGCTGCCCCAGAAAGAGAAGCATGTGCCTGGAAGCTCACTCCTCCTCCTCTTCTTCTTCCTCCTCCTCCTTCTCCTCCTCCCAGGGATATGACAGCAGCAGAACAAACAGCTGAGAGAAGCAGAGTCAGGGCCAGGTCCCCACCCCTTCCCAGCATGCCCCAGGGCAAGCCCACTTTAAAATTTAATGGACTTGTCAGGGCTGAGTGGCAGCTCTCTGGCCCCCCCCCCATGCCCTGGCCCTCTCTAGCAGTGCATTTCCATGCCTGGGGCTGCTCCTCCATCCTCCCAGCCCAGCCCTCTTTATGGAGATGGGAGAGGTTTCCTGCTAGCCTCTGTGGGCTGGAGAGGCTTCTGGAGGCACCTGCTCAGCCTGCAGGCGTCCCTTCTCTACGCCGGGTGTTGCCCGTGTGTCCTGTGCAGCTAAGGGCCAGCTTGAGATCGGGGCAGGGTAACCACAGCTTGTGCCAGTCGATCAAGCCTTCCTGTCTCCTACCTGGGCTGCTTCTCCTCAGCATCCTGCATCCAGCCCCCAAGGAAAGCGAGATCTGGCCCCCTCTGCACTTCCTACCCCTAGGAAGACCCAGCAGCCAGCTCTCCCAGGAGAAGCTCACTCTGCTGTCTCCCTGGAGTGTAGGCTTGCTAGAAGAAGCAGAGGGTCACAGCTTGTCTGAATTTCTGGGCAAATGCTCACCTCAGTTTCCTCCAGTGTTGGGCACAGAGGGATTGGCTTGTCCACCCCCAGCGAGGGATGGCTCAAAAGAATGAACAGAAAGCCCTTCTGCAGTCAAAATGTCAAGTCAGTGTTTTAAACGCTGTTTCCAGGAGGCTCAAGGGGGCTTAGGCTATCAGCCTCTCAGCTAGAATCCACCCTCCTCCCAGGGCTGAAGGGACACTGAAGGGAAACGGTTTCTGCAGGGTCATCGGTCGGCCACTGCTCACATGCAATATGTGCAGAGTTGTTTGAGGGCTAGAACGACCCAGAGGAATCCTTCCTCGGCCAAGGCTCAGGAGAATCCTGGAGGCTGCCCAGGCACCTCATGGCTAAACCGTCCAGCCCCAGGGCCAGGCCACCAGCAGCAGCAGAGCTCCAGTCCTGCGGGCTGTAACTGGATGCCAACATGCAGGAATGCAGAACCGAAATATCCAAGTAACAATGGCAACTGAGATTTGCCCAAGTGGATGCAGCTCAGCAACCTAAGCAAAAAGGGCAGCAAGGACTTTTCAATGAGACAGCTTCCTCTTCTGCTCCTTCTCAAAACTGTACTGGCACCTGGACCCCTGAACAGCCAGGGTCTCCAGGAAGCGCCCTCCTGTCTGCATCATACTACTCTTCCCACTAGGCTGCTTCTCTAACAACTGGCTTCCTCCTCTTTTCTCTCCTCAGTGAAGGGCTACGAATCCACCTCGACTTCCTGGGGGATGTTTGAGGATCACCAGGACAAGGCATGGGGGTGTGATTTGTCTCATGGATAAATAACAAAACACAATCCTGACTTCAAAGCATGTACAGCTGTGAGATACAAACTGAAGGCCCCGGCCCACGAAACTTCTTTCTGGAGTTCAGGTTCTAGTAGGTGTAGCTCTTGAGGCAGAGGAGGGAGGCGAAGAAAAGAGGGAGCTGGGGCTTCAGTTCTCCAGTTCAGGGCCATCCTCGTAGCAGGGATGAAACCAAGACACCAGCAGAGCAGGGCTTTTCAGAGTTCAGCTACTTTATGATTAACACACTCTCGCATACCTTATGTTATGTCACCTCTAGGGTTAAGCAGAGGACAGCCAAACCACAAGTAGAAGAGTGACAAAAACTGGGCCATGAGTTTAGATACCAGACTCACTGGATGGCTACCAAGCTGGACACCGATCCCCTATGTGCTCCACAGCTGCCCTCTGATGTTCCCTAGTGTGTCTTTTACCATCTCCCTATATTTACAATCGTCACCCATCCCAGCCCTGTCCCAACTGCCTGATTGGCAAACTTCATCATCCTACCATGGAAAAGGCAAATCACTAGGCTCTGGTGGGCATCAGTCTTTCTCTCTAGAAAATGGGTATGAGAACATTGGAAGAAAGTCTCATGGATCACCATGAACTTGTGCCAAGAGAGCCTGGGTAAAAGAAGGTATTCATCTTCTTATGTAATGTAGTATTATATAATGCTAGATTATATATCTATATGTGTAATTATATCTTCCTTTAAGATACAGACTGGCCCAATTAAGCCAGCAGAACGCTTAGTCTAATCAGGCCTGTCTTAAATGAGATTCTTGTCCTGGAGCTAGTGTGCCAACAGTAATATAATTTCTGCTCTGAATATTTCTACTTTTCTGGACCATTGCTGGTGCAAGATGGTACAGCCCACACAGTGAACATCTCAACTTCCCTTTCCCTCTGGCATCCTCTCCTTCAATGACTCTCAACTTTTTCTCCCCACTGCCATATCCCTATTCCTGCAAAGCCTCCCTACTATTCTCCAGAAACTAATATCCCCTCGCCACTCTCCCCTGGGACTTACAACCCCAACCCACCCCTCTCCCAGATAATCCCAAAGTCATGGGCATGTGCTCCCCTCAACCCTTGCAACATGACCACTGTGGTCCTCTCCCAAAACAGCTCAACTGCTCTCCAGTTCTTCCTCTAGTCCAAGCCAGTCCTGCAGGTGTGTTCAGATTAGCCACAAACCTCAAGGGCTCCCATTCCTCTCCACATACACCCCTACACACACTTTGCAGAGCTCAGAAGAGGCCCCCTTTCCCTCCCACAGCTGATAGGCTTGTTCATCTGTGGCTGTCCTAGTCTGGTTGTCAAGGAAACAACAGAATCTCCCTGGGAGCCTGGTTTGTCTCCTAGCAACCAATATCCCACATCCTGCATCTTACAAAATGTGAAAGGGACAAAAATTCAGAAAATGAAAGTAAAAATCAAGACGATGAATAGAAAGGAAGAAACGGAGGAGACAAGCAGAAGGTGGATTTGGAATTAAAGGAGCTCCCACTGGGGTCGCTGGGATTTGTAATGCCTGACAAGGAGGAAAGATGGATCCTCGCTCAGATCCAATGGGCAGCAAGGCCCAAAGAGATCTTGACTAGTCAGATTAGCAAAACTGCAAGCCTAATCACAGGACGAACCTTTTCAAGCCTAAGATATCAAAATTTTGACGGAACAATGCAGGCGGTTTTCCAGCAGTAGTTTAACAGAACTCAATTGCACAGACTGCAATGGAGTTGAGCTCCAAGAGATAGCTTCACAACCGCAAGCAAAACGCCCAAATTCCACCAGCATTTAAAAACAAAATCTGCACCCCCAACCTCTCGTTTGGCCCCGACACGCTGTTCTGCACACATTGTAAAAAAAAAAAGAAAGAAAGAAAGAAAAAGGAAAGGGGGAGGGGCACAACGCGCTGTGGTAATCAAGTCATCTCTCGATGGAAATACAGTACCGGGGAAGGTTAGCCCCTCGCCCCCTCAGGCACGAGCAGGGAAGCCAGAGCCCTGGGGGAGTTCACGGGGCGCGGGCAGGACCCGGAGGATACACCCAGGAGGGGGCGGGAGGGCGAGACGGCGCGTTTGCACAGGTTGGCCGCAACCAGGGCAAAATAGAAATCAATCATTTACTTACACCACTACATGTGACGGGGTAATTGCTAGTGTACGGAACACATCTCTTCCTGCTAAGCACGCTCATTTTAGTGAGATGCCTGGGGTCACTCCGCGCGGGCAAGCTAGGACGACGCCGGCCTCCCTCGCCGCGCCGCTGTGGGCTCCAAGTCCGGCCCGGCTCGCGACGGATCAGAAACTCTGGCAGAGCAGCCCAGGCCGGACGGCGCTGCACTGCAGACACTGCCTCTTCCGGATCAGCATCTCCCCGCGCCCCGGGCGCCCAATGTCATGGAGGCGCGGGGCGCGGGCTGGGCTGCGCGGCCGCCCAGACCTCGGGCTGCTGGATCGGGCCGGGCTCTGCGTGCAGGCTGCGGGCGCGGGAGTGTGAGCAGCCGGGCGAGGCCCGCGGCGCCGGCGCTACCAGAAGACGCCTGCCTAGCGCTGCAGTCCCGGGAGCCGCTCACGACCTCCTTTTTTCATTCACAAAAAAAGGGAAAAGAAAAAAAAAAAAATAGAAAAAGAGAGAAAAGGCGGGGGGCAGGAAAAAAAAAATCGCACCCAGGAACGGCTGCCGTAACAGGGACCGCCCACCGCGGCCGCACTGTTGGTGGAAAGGGGAGGGGGCGGGGAAATAAGGCGATTGGGCGCCCGGGGCCCCGCCCCCGACGCCAACACCCTCCCCCCGGAGTAGCCAGAGAATCTTAGCTCTGCACTGGAAGCGGCTTTGTCCCTCTCCACCTGGCCAGGTGCGAAATCTCGCTGGACTCTTGCGGGGTTGTCTTTTTCTCCAGAAGGCGGAGAAGGAGCTCAGAGGCCTCCTAGCGTGCCAAGGAAGGCTTGCGAGTTGAGGCAAAGGGAGCTTTTTCCTGTCTTTCCCCTTAAACTCAGGCCTCCACCACTTGCCCTTAGGAAGAAAACAGCGTTTCACGCAAGTGCTCTGCGATGCAAGGACTTTTCCCTGCACTTGAGCGCCTTCCCCATCGCCCCTGTAGCTGCTGCCTATGCCTCTGACTACGTGGCCCTTAGGGACTTTGGGGTAGGTGCCTGTAAGGTCGTACCTGTCTCCCATGAAGGGCTTCTTTAGCGATCCTCACCCCACCCCATGGGACACCTAGCCTCCGATAGGAATGCGCCAAAGTAGCCACACAAGCAGATCCCGTTGGGTACTGTTTCCATCCACCCCTCTATAAAAATAGTAATTCTAATTGCATCTTTCAGGGGCTGGGGGTTTGGCTCAGCGGTAGAATGCTTGCCTAGCAAGCTGGAGGCCCTGGGTTCGGTCCTCGGCACCAAAAACAAAACCTAAGCCTCCTCTAATTGCATCTGTCAAATGAGTGAGTGCTCTCATCATGAGCTTCAGGGTGAGGCTGGTTTTGTTTTCATGATCTGGACAACTAGCCGTGCTGCCTGTCATCTCTTAGCTTTATGCGGCTTCCATGCTTCCCACCTCCATCCCCTCCGTCCAACTTCCAGCTTGTGTTATGAGAATGCAAATCTACTTTACCAGTAGCTTATGCAAAATATGATAAGGAAGACAAACTTCCTACAAAAAAAGTCAACTAAAAACAACAACTGTATTGTCTGAAAGATGCCTCTCATCTATTAAAGCATTTAATTGGAAGTTGCCCATCAAGAGGTTTGTGATAAGCGGGCATTCTGGCCTGCTCTGTCCGCAGCGGGAATTCAATTGTTGCAGGGTGCTTGCAACCTTCTGAAAAACTACTCAGAGCTGCAAATGAGGTTGGCAGTGACTCCGGGTGCCTCTTCACACTTCTGGTTAGGACTCACCCACCCTCCATAAAACAGAAAGTACTAGTTCCCATACATACTTAGGAAGGAGCTGTTGGCATAGAAGAGACCCACATACTCCTCCGTGTCAAAGAGTGACCGCACCAGTAAGATGCTTATGTATGATCTCTTGAAATTTCCTGGTATGTTGGGCCTACACCACCCATGTCCTGTTCCCTCCACCCAGCTCCAGAGTCACCTGAGTGCTGGGTGGCTATTGGTGTCACCTTTCACTTGTCCTGGTGGCATCTATAGCACCAGTGCGTTGCAAAGTAGGAAAGCAGAACTCCTCTCTGCCCCGAGTCACATGGCATGGGGAGGGGCCGGGTTGCTACCAGCCTGTAAGCATGGATCCCACACCCTTCCCCTTTTGGAAAAAGAGCTCAGCCAGGAACCTCAACCAGGATGACTGTCAGGGCCCCCAGGTGTGGGCTTGGGGGCAGGTCTTGGACTAGCGTGGGTGTCCAGTGAGGCTGCACACCTGCTCACACTTGGTGCACTGGCTGGGCAGAGCATGTGCCTTGCTGGGGAGATGGCTTTGCTTCCTGGTTCCACCCTGCACAATCTCCTCTTTCAGCTGTTCTTCAGCACCTCACCTCTCAGGCTTTCCTGGTGGAATCCTTGTTCAGTCCTCTCCTGTCACAGTCCTGGCCTCCACAGAAACCAGTGTCCCCGTTCTCCTCAAGCTCTCAATATCTGCCTATGTCCCCACTCACATTCTGACCCTGGCTGTCTGAGGCCTCTGCAAACCCTTCCCTTGGGGGCACCCTGCAAATACCGAGGAGTCCCCCATTCCCAGCACCAGCTCCCAGCTTTCCATGGAGGAATCTCAACATCATCATGCCCCTAGCCCTTACTGTGCCCAGTCCCAGCAGATAGCAGGCCTTTTCTCCAGACCTCAATGCTATCCTCCAGCTCTTCTAAACAGTCTCACACCAGCTGCAAGCCAAAGATCTGCTATTGCACTGCTTTACCCTTGCCCAACCCTCCAATGCTATATGCTAAGAAACAGCCTTACCGAGGCTGGGCTCCCTCAGCAGCAGGCAAGTTGTCAGTGGTACTCCCCCTCCACCACACACTAGTTCTCAGCAGCTGCAGTAGCACTGTCATAATCCCCCTCCTTCACCTGAGCCTGCCCACCCTGACTGCACGTCAGCTTTCCTGGCTCAGGTTACTTCTCAAGGCCAGCAGGGCTGGGACGTTTTCCCAGAAAGCCTCCTGAACTCTCTCTGCCCCGTCTTTTCTCCAGTCACACAAGCACACCAGCCCTCTCTGCCCATCTGCCGCTCTGGGACCCACAGGTGTGCTTCTGAGATAGATTCAGGACAGCCACTAACTGTAGCATGGCTCTGGCTAGCTGAGCTTCCAGCTGCCTTTCCTATTTCCTATGGCAGGGCAATGTCCTGCACAAGGTCTGTCCTCCTTGGCTGTCGCTGGAGGGATTTCTAGCAGCTCTGAGGCAGGTTGGGATCCAGAGTCTCCTGCTCCCACTCCAGCATCACCCAGCCTGTGAGTCTCTTCCCTGGTGACATAAACTCCTTGAACCTGTCCTCCAAAGCCACATCTTCTGTAATAGTCATCCTCTTCCAGGCTGTCATGTGTCTGTCATTTTCCTGACAATGGGCAGACACTGCAGGTTTGTGGAGAGGGCAACACCTCCACCCTGTTCTAAGGAGGTGCATGGCGCAGGCTCCTGGCCAGTCCCACCAGCGTTCTGGCCTCTTCCTGTGGCTCTGGAGCCCCTCTTCCTATGCAGACCCCTCTTCCTGTCCCTCCTCCAGCCTGGACTTCCATTCACTCCACAGGCAGCTCTGGCCCTCTGCAGGCTATGCAGACAGTGAACCAGTCTTTCCCCAATGTCCCTCTTCTAGGACTCTAGTTCCTCCAAAGCCCATCCCACAGGCCTGGCACTAGAGCCTGCTCCTCCCCAGCAGGCTGCATTCCCACCCTGCCTTGGGCTTGAAATCTAGAGCCAACTATTAGTGGGATGCAAAGCCTTTCTCTGCTTTGCATCCTTCTCTGGTGAAGGACCCAGGCAAGAAGGCCTAGAGGCTCTTAACCTCTCCCACAAAGACATGAACACTCTTCCTCTTCCCACCCCCTTCATAAAATATAAGGATAGTGCAACATCCTTAAGTATATGCCTAGATATCATTGCCTTCATGAAGCCCTCGGGGAACACCCCCTGTTAAACTCGGGTCCCCTGCCTTCCCCTGTGCTCTTCTAAGTTATACTGCCCTCTGGTTGAGTCTCTCTCTCACTCACAGTACTGAGAACTTCAGGGACTGGATGATGCTTCTGCAAAAGTCTACTGTCTATAGCCTAGTGCTTTGACAAGCACAAATGGATGCTCAATAAATGTTTGATAGGTGAATGAATGTTTGGGGAGAAGTTAGGGAGGGAGGGAGACCACGCACCAAAGTGGCTACTCACCTGGTGTTCACAGAGGTCTTCCACGGGCTATACCAGCCTCGTCTTTGGGCTTCCATGGCTCTGAATAGAGAGGAGCACAGACCAAGGGAGGACAGAGGGGAGAAAATTAATGAGTGCTTTGTGAGTGACCCTGAAATTAGAGAGTCCAAAAGGAGGGCTTTGCTCAGGACAGGACTGTGGTTTCTGCTGCCCAAGTTCTGAGGGCCGAGACTCCAGCCTGGGGAACATCAGAGACTACCCAGCAGTGATAAAACCTGGGGCCATGTCCCTCCTAGGCAATTCTGAACTGGTTGCATGAATGGGAATCCTTTCCTTTCTGGACTCATTCTCACGCACAGGGGTCAGTTCAGGTGATCTTTGGACTCATTCCATTGCTGACATCCTAGGTAGCATGGAAGGCCTGGATTCTATTAGTTGTCCTTTCCACTGAAGCAGCCTGGGACCCAAATTGGACTGAACAAAATGTCCCCCAGTGGCTGCAAATGAATGGGCAGGCATTCTGGGGGGAAGGGAGTGAGGATTAGACACAAGGTGAGAAGCAGGGAGGGCATCTAATTCTGTAATCACCCCCGTCTTTAGCTTCCTTAAATCATCAGTTACTTGGGTCCAGTTGAGCCCAAGGAAATTCTAGAATTTCAAGAGAGATGGAAAATGAACCAGACAGGCTTGGAGAGGCCAGCCAGACACCCGTGAATGTAGTTGGTACTATATTGTTAAGAGGGAATGGTTGGCTCTGAGAGGCCACACCATCCAGGGGCGGAAGAAAACCAGGTGTTGCGGTCAGTGTTTGTAAGATTTACTGTAAGACCTATAACTTATAGGAGTATTTTATATTAGTCACCCAAAAGGTCAAATGCAAAAGTGTGGAAGATCTGTCTATGCACTAGAGACCCAAACAATCCAGGTAAGGGCCTAGATCCCCCAGTAATGTCCTGCACGAGTCTAGCTGAAGATAGAGAGCCCATGACAATGGCCTCCATGAGTCCAGATGGAGGCCTGGAGCCTACAACAATGCTTTACCAAGTATGTACCAAGGCTCTGCACTGGAAAGGCTCAGAAATCAGTGGAGGAAGCTGGAAAGTCTGTGCCAGCAGGCTGAGGGAGCTGAACTGGATCCAGGCAGCAACACTGAAGGTAAGGACCAGAGCTCTTCCAAAGAGAACTGCGGCCATCCTCAGTGACAGCAAAGACCCGAGCTCTTCCACTGATGAGAACAGCTGAGTTCATATCAGGAAAGCCAGCATGACAAGCTTCTCTGGCATCAGCATGCCACCTCCTTCCAGCCCCTCTTTTATGTTGTTGGCAACTATCCTTAGGTGGGCCTTCCACACCCAACACCTTGCTGACTCAGTTCAGCTATGTGTTCCAAAGTGACCCCTGGTGTAGTTAATCCACCACATCAGGAGAACAGGAGGCCCCCAAGAGAGAAAAGAAACAAAAGCAGAGGAGTCTTTGTTCTTCTTGGTGGTACTAACTTGAACCTGGCTGTGTGACTTTGGGCCGGGAACTTGGTCTCTCTGGTTTTCCACTGGGGTAGCAGTGTCACATGCCTGAGGACAGGATGGCTAGATGGCCTTTTTACTGTTCCTTCCAGTACTGAATCCCTCTAACTCTTCCACCCCTTCTTACTGCTGCTCCTCTCATACCTGTGCTCCTTGCTCTTGGTGGGTCCCATTCCCTTTTATGCCTGGGCCATCTGGTCCCCATGTGAACAGCAGACAGCACAGGGGGCCTGTTGTGAAGCTAAGGGCTTGAATTCTGATAGTCTAACCCTGGACCAGCTGGAAGGATCCCATGTCTGGATACGAGGCCAGGGGGACAGGCCAAGGAACACAAGTGACAGGTCAAGGCCATTCACCTCTGGCAGCAGGCCTATAGCCACACTGTCCACTCATAATCTGTTCTGGCCAGGCTCTAGTCAGTCCCCACTGGCACAGAGCTTGCGAACCCTGGGCCTATCTCCAGCCCTCGCTACCCTGATCAGCCCCCTGAGAGCCAAGGCTGGCTCAGGCCCTCAAGAAACAAATTTTACAGGTCCAAAGTGGTTCTGCATTCAGCAGATAAATTTGCACGCTTGTTGGCTCGTGTCTTTAAAGAGCTGCAAGTACCATCACTAATGCCACCATACAAAGTTTATCAAGACAATGTGTGACTCTTAGCCATGGTGTGGACCCAGCCCAAGTCTACTGGGAGCTGAACTGCAAGGTCAGGACCAGTCCTAAAGCCACCATCAGGCAGGTCTGCAACATTAAGAAGCTAGATGGCGTTGCTCTTGCCCCATCTTACACACCAAGAAGATACAAGAAGGGACAAAAACGCAGCCTTCCTAAACTCTTGGTTTCCAGCAAGCTGTAGACCTCCGGAGTAGGGCTGGCCTCATCTCCTGAACCCCCCAGTGCTGAGAGTACAAGACTTTGAGGAGGCTGATCACCCCAAAATAGATTTGTTTTTCACAACTTTTTCATAAAACATTGGCATCTCTTGCAGCAAGGAAAAAAAAAATAGCCTGAACTGTTAACAAATAGAGATTATAAAAAGCCCAAACTGTTCCCCATGGGTTTGCATGTGGCTGCAGTGTTTTTGTCAGGAGGGAGAGGAGATGTGTGACCAGGAGCCCCCAGCCTCTTCTTTGCAACCCAGTTTCTTGCTTCGGTAGCAGTTCTGCCAGGATTTGGGGGTCATGATCCATGTTGGGTGTGGGCCTCCAGGCATGGTTCACTGTGTGTGTATTCTCTGTTCTTGTTCCAGACATTGGGAAGCACGGCACAGAATAGGGCGTCTTAAAACAGAATCCCACTGCAGCAAGGTTTCAATTAGGCCTCTCCCCTGGGAGGCCAGGGTGTGCACAATAAACACGAGGAAGGCTCCATGTTCTTGCCAAGGTCAACTTAACCTGAACTTGAACCCCTGGGCACAGCTGGAGGTCAGCAATGAGCAGCGAGTTGAGGTCGCAGCTGGTTCTGGCGCAGGTTACAGGACTGTCAGGGGCTCACCTGTGGCTGAGTCTCCCTTGAAGAGGGCAGACCAGATGCTACAGAGTGGTCTTGCATCCTCGTCCCACGAGGGCTTCTTGGCACCTGGACCTCCCACACACTGGGAGGTATCACAGGCCCTGGAGTGGCATCGGGAAAGGGTGCCCAGTCTCCCAGGGTCCTCAGTAAAACGGAGTGCTGCCCTGGGTGGTTCTGAGGGGTCTCTGGTGCTGACCTTAACCATCAGGAGAGCAGCCCCTACCCCAGCTCAGAACAACTTCCTGTTCTCCAGGCTGGGAACGTATGGACATGACATGCTGAACACACCCGTGCTCCTGGATCTGCCCACTTTACCACCTTACAGGCTCCATTATTTCTTCTTTTTTCTTTTTCTTAATTTTTTGTTTGTTTGTTTGTTTGTTTTTTTAGGGAAAGGTCTACAGAATTTCAGGAGCTCGCTACTAGATTGGACTCAGTGATCTGCCTTTTTACAGCCTCCCAAGACCTGGGATTACAGGTGCTCACCACCACACCCAGTCTCAACTGCCATCTCAGCATGCCCCTGTGGTGAAACCAGCATGGTAGGTCCAGGGATTGAACCGGTTCTTCTTCTTTTTTCCTTCTCTTTTCTTCATGTTTTCATTTGTTTTCCCAACCCTTTGCCTCTACTTTCTGAGCTGAGATTTCTATAAATGAATGTACAAGGCCCTGGCTTGGTTGGCTTACAAGATGAGCAAGCAGGCTGATGACCAGCCAGGATACCAGGGACCTTAATACTCTAATGGGTGCATCCAAGTCCAGATGGTCCTCAAGTGGATGGGTCAGGGATGTTGACCAAAATTTCCCAAGGTAGTGACAATGATAAGGTAGTGATAGCTCCATCATGTCTGGTCTTGCCAGGACCTGACTGTCATCTCCCAGGCTCCTACCAGCCAGTGGATAGCCATTGTCATTACCACTCAGTTTCTCACAGAAATCCTACCCTTCCCAGGACCACGGTTTATTTATTTTTATTAATTAATTGATTAATTAATTTCTTTATCTATAAGGCAGGGTCTCTGTGTAGCCCAAGCTGGACTTGAACTCATCTTATAGCCCAGGCTAGCCTCAAATGCTCAATCTTCCTGCCTCAGCCTCCCCAGGGCTGTTCACCACCATGCTCAGCAAACAAAGCAGGAAAAGCTGGACATAAAAGTTGATAGCCCGCCCCTCTTTGTCATGGCCAAAGTATACTCTGTAGGGCATGGTCACGCTCACCTTAATGTCCCAAACCACCCACAACAAGGCACACAGTGAGATGGAAGGCAAAGAGACAAGAGGAGGCTGACACAGCACCTAGGGACCCAGAGATGGGGAGGGCGGCAGCTAGAGCTCAGGGCTGGAAACTTTCCATGGAGTAGGCAAGATAGGTTCCCAACAGTTCAGAGGCAGGTGCCTGGGCTGCCCCTGGAAGTCTCTAGGGCTTGACACATACTCTGCAAGATTGTCTGCCAGTCACTTGACCTGGCCCCCAACCTACCCTCTTCTTCTTCCCCTGGGATAACCAGCAGTAACTCCCTGGGAACCTGAGCTGGAGTCGGAGGCCTGGGGTTGGCAGCCGCCCTGAGAAGCACCCTAAGTGACAGCTGCGCTGCCACGCTCACACCCGACACTGCTGTGGATCCTCTGCTTTACAGACACAGATGAGGACTGGGGAGCTAGTGCTAGGAACAGAGTCAGAAGTCAAGCTTTCCTGTCCTGAGAGGTGGCAGCCCTGTGGTAGGGGCCGGATAAGGCAACTAAGAGCCCCACCAGGCCTGCGGCACAAAACGGACCCATGTAACCCAGGTCCCATCTCCTCACTTGGCTTTTACTCTTCTTGGAAAATAATAAGGCATGATCGTTCCTTCCTGCATTTTTCTTTTCTTTCTTTTCATTCATCAAATGCATGTTAGGCTCCTACTGGTGCCAGCCGCTGTGCTAGAGATGGTGAAGATTATAAATGATGGTGATAATGCCATTCATGTCATCAAGAGGCTATAGTTGAATGATAATAATTTATTCAGTGGTTATTGTATGCCCAGTGCTGTGCTCCCTGCACTAATTCATTTAAACTTCAAAACAATCCTAGGAGCAGGGGTATGATTAACATTCCCACTTGGCAGAGGAGGAAATTACAGCTACCAGGGGTGACTGACCAGGGTTGCCAAGTGGGCAGGCAGCACTGAGAGTTCCAGCAGCCAGTGGGCTCAGAGCCTCCTGAGGGGGCCAGGCAGCCCCGACTCCCTCCTGGCCTCTTGCCCTCACATGTTGCTCTTTTTTTTTTTTTTTTTGCCGAACCGGGAGATTGAACTCGGGCCCTTGTGCTTGCCAGGGAAGCGC
>NDGM011071923.1:0-16874 GCA_002564305.1 Octomys mimax
GATATATAGCTACTTTCTCTTAATTCAATGAATAGAAAGATTTGTTCTAATAGTGTTTGTGAATAGGATATCATGTCTCCATCTTGTATAATGAATAACCACTATGACAACAATATGCAATGTATTAATAATTGAAACTGTCCTACTAATTGGATTTGAAACAGTCTCATTGTTACTTGTTTCTCAATAAAATTATTGAAAAATAAATTCTAAAAAAATTTCCTTATATGTAATTAATAAAACTTTGTTGAATAATAATGCATTTCATTCAGTCAACTAAAAAGTGTTTTTAATGGTAAAAGACACCTCTCATATCTTTAGTCGATCTCCAGAGCAATTGTTAATGGTTACTCAATTTGATTACTCAATTTGGCTTTGTAAATCTTCTTTGTCAATTTTGAAATAAGGTCTCCATTTCTTTTGGAAAGCATATGGTATTTGATATCCAAAGATTTGTTTGTACTGGTGTAAAGTTTACTTTGTTGTTCTATTCACTTTCTACTGAGTTTAATAGCTAATACTTAGCCTGTTTTGTTATAAGGTAACATTTTCCTTGTTTTTTTGAAGACCAGAACCCTTTTTTTCAAATACTTCATGGCTCTATTGTTCAAAAGGTTCTTCTTAAGGAGGTACCTGTGAAAACCACAATCTTATTATAATTATTAAGTTATAAAGCTATATACTAGTAAACCATAAATAAGTAATCACATACACCAGGGTTACAAACTTAATCAATTCTGGGTTGAATGCCAAGAAAATTTAATTGTGCAAATGTACTACACAAATTTTCAAATATACATAGCAGTACCATCAGTAGTGTTATCAAAATGTATAATACGGGAACACTTTTTTAAAAGGATATAAAAATGATACTCAGGAGCCATAAATTTATTATGAGCATATATAGTGATTCATTCATGCAAGTTTTTATATGGTAATAGACTTTTTTCTTTTGAAGAATTCCTTTGCAGCTGAGATGAAAAAGTATGGATGTAACAATGTATTATGATACTATATAGCTTTTTTCTACTTTTCTTTTCATGTTAAGATGGCTGACAGCTTATTTTAAATGCCCAACTGACACAATGTGCTTTGAGGAAGGACGATGCTGCCATGTACTACATCTCCTGACATCATTCTGCACAGCAATGTGCTAAGAGGTGGGCCGAAGTATTTCACATTTCAGGCAAGGAGTGGCAGATCACCATCCTAGCCACCGGGCCAGGCCCCCAGCAACCTTAACCCTGAAGTGTCTCAGAAGATTCCAAAGAGGCAGCACAGAACGCACACATGGGTCCTCCTGAATACTGGTGCAGGCTTTCTACTTAGTGGCTTTGAGGACTAGAGCCCTGGAAACACCATGCTTCCTGGATTTGGGCATTATCAAGGGTGTCCCACACAGGGAGCTAGATTCTGATTTAGAAAACATCACAGGCAGTTCATGAGCCAACTACTAAGTCCGACGACTCCCATGGAAGCTGCCAAGAAAATTTCTATGGTACCAGGGTACCGAGCAAAGATTCAGGGTTGCAGGACCTGCATGCCTCGACCCTGTACCACGGGACCAAAGCTCTTCCACACTGTAACTGTAACATTGAAGGAAGCCAGCTGCACTGAACCTGCCAGAGCTTGATGCCAAAGGAGCGAAGAAAGGAGCCCTCTGTAGAAGGCATGGGGGAGCTGGGGGAGCAAGGAGGTGAAAGTGCCCGCATCCCCCCTCCTCTCTGGGGTAGAGGAGTAACACCAAGAATGTTCAATCCAGTCAGATAAGTTGGTTGGGTATTTCTTCAGATTCCAGAACACTTGGAAATGGCAATTCTGACAAAAGAGGTTCTGTCAGAGATGATCTAGGTGACAGATTGCAGTTAAAAACATCATCTATTGAACCTGAAAAACAGTAAGACACTCATTATTACCAGCACTGCCAAAATGAAACAAAAAAAGAAGTAAAGATAGTGCTTTTGAGACTCATACAACATAATCCATTCAATAATTAATGGAGAATCCTGACCTCCACAGAAAAACTCAAAAGGCGAAACTGAAGTGCGTGGCTGCTCACTTATCAGTGGGACAAGACTGTCACTTTGCTTCTCTACAAGTTGGAAATTCGCCCTGCACCACATACCTTCTTTCTCACTTGATGGCAAAAGGCACACATCTAGGGAATAGATGCTCAGCACAAAGGACAGGTTTTGAAGGGAATGGAGCTGGTGGCCCTGTGCTCAGCCTGGGGCTGGACCTGCCTGCCAGCACAGCAATTCCCTCTTGGTTCTGCCATCTGCAGTGCATGTGGCAGCTTCCAGGAAGGGCCCTGCCTGTCCCACTATCTGGAGCTGAAGGGATCCCAGGGCTCAAACAACCTCCCAGGGAAGCCCTGTCAACTTCTGATGTGCCCAAGATAGTTATAGACAGCTTAGACAGGTTACAGGACAGGGAGACAGCTGCAGTGAGCCAGGAAAACTTCCCAGGCTTTTGTGGCTAGTGGCAGGCTTCGGATGCCATAACAGGGCCAGGTAAGTGTCACACTGCCACAGCAGGGCAAGTTGTCTTCCCTGGAAGAAGCTGAGTATAGTCCCCCCACTAGCTGCAGTGAAGCAAGAACAGCCACATCTCTGTGAGAAACTCCCAGACAGAGGAAACTAATGTAACATGGGAAGAGGCCAACAGGCAGACAGACAGACAGACATGAGGTGCAGGCTGAGAGAGATGACAGGGATGGACCAGATAGAGAGAGACCGAGAGATTCAAAGGCAGATGGAGGGACATTGACAGAGAAGAGGATGGAGGGAAGAATAAAGGGTGAGGAAAGAGAGAGACCACGTCTAGAAGAAACAGCTGAGAGTAAACATTTCTGCTACAAACATTGCAAGAAAACAGCTGTCACTAGATACAAATAAGGAACACTGCAGTTTCCATCTGCACATTAAGAACATTGCAGGTTCGTGGACACTGGTGATTTTCTGCGAGATTCCCGATTCAAGGAAGCTGCTTTCTGCCCCAGACAGGCTGAGACATAGAATGGACTCCACAAAAGACACATCCAGACAAGACACAATCCGTGCCATCTGCTTGAACCACATGGATATCAAAATTGAGAACCTGCCATATGTCAGCTACAGTTTGCTAAATGACACCTTCTCAAGTATGTCTCTTTTGTAGTCTTACAAAATCTGGAGAACCCTTCCACAAATTGTTAAAGATAGGTATCACGACCACGTAGACGTCTTCCCCAACTGACAGCTGTAGCGAACATTCTGCTCTCCAAACTATGCACATAGGGAAGGCAGCACTATTTCATAATATTTAAATGAGCATCAATATTCATTGAAATTAAAAATCCTTAAGATTATTTTCTGAATATGCTACACAATATAATTGCTATGTCAGAAACTTAAAAGGACCTAAGAAGAAAAGTGTTTCTCTATGTCTGTCTCTCTGTCTTGTCTCTGTCTTGTTTTTCTTCTCTCTCTCTCTCTCTTTCTCTCTCTCTCTCTCTCTCTCTCTCATCTTTCTCTCAAACACAGTATCATAGTATATTGCCCAAGCTGCTGGTCTTGAACTGGTCACAGGTCATCTTCCAACTCATGCACCAAGGTACCTGGTTTCTCTTTATGGTAATGAACACTTCTCAGTTCTTTCTGAATTATGTGATATGTTTCTCTTTTATCGTCTGATCTTGCCTCTTGGTTTCTCAATTGATTACCTCCCCACATTATATTATTACACCTGATTAAACTATCACAAGTCCTTGAGAATTTTTCACACACCTCTGGAAGTTACACTGAATTTTCGATCAGAGAAACTGCTCCTTCGGATAAAAGGTTCACTCATTTTTTCCAGAAATAACTTAATTGTCTCTTTCTTTTCTGGACTTGTACTCGACAAATTCAGAACTTTTCCATTCACTTTCACAGTGGAATTGCTGAGCCCAAACCAATAGAAAAAATCAAATAAGGCATCAGCTTTGAATTCGTACACAAAGCTCAGATTTTCTGCATTAATCACTTCAGTTCCTGGAGGGAAGAAATTCTTCACTACATCTTGAAAGTCAAACTGAAAGACAAAGAAACACTTAATTGAATTTGTGAAGAGAACTACTATATTGGCCTTATAGAATTAACAAATATCCATCACATTATACCATTGATTTCTCTTTTACTTTTTAGAAACTCTGATCTTTATATTTAAAAGTCAGATCCTTGCCTTTATACTTTATTCCCTTTAAAACTTTGATCTGGTTGACCAAAATCACACCTATTTGAACCTCATTCCTAAACTTACTAGAAACTAAGCCCACTTACTGTCCTAGCTATGACACAATAAAGAAGGAAATGTCAATATAAAACAATTCCCCTCTATCCATGGTGGTGTTTTTTGCAGTTTCCATTCCCTATGGTTTGACAACTGCAGAAAGAAAAATTTTATAAATTTCAAATAACTTTTACTTGTTCCATTTTATTGTTAGCTATTATTCATCTCTCACTGAGCCTAATGAATTTATAAATCTCTGTCATAGATAGGTATATAGAGGAATAAAACATTGCACATACATATAGGGTTTGGTACCATGTGCAGTTCCAGGCATATGTGTGACATGGTAGGGGCCTACCACCATGAAGCACAGGCTTCAGGGACACAGTCTTTGCATGTGGGAGGCAGTCTGGATCCAGCCCTGGGGATAGGCTTACCTGAAGTCGGTAACTTTCTCCAATCACTGAGGAGATGACCATGTCCATCCCCTGCTCTATCTGTCTTCTTATCTTTGGGTGTCTTGTGTTCACAAGAAATGCATATGTCTTTTCTAGAAATTAGCAAACAGAATTCAGAAAGAAGTGTGTACATGTGACATAAACACGCCACCCAAGATTTGCTAAAGCAGTAATCTTTGGAGTAAATTGTTGGAGAGTGTACTCATTTATAAGCCTTCTTTTAGTTCCCTCAAGCCCTTACTACAAAATCTAAGGAAATTTCTAGAAACATTCTCAAGAATTTCGCAGGTTTGAAGGCAGCTCTAGGCTACTGCAAAAGCAGGTTAGCCAATCAGCTCCCTCAAGGCCACAGTTTTTCACCTGTATCTCAGAAATCAAAAGTTCTACTCTATAATCATCACAGATAAGACATCTACTGCACAGCAAGAATCCAGCATGGGAGAAGGAAGAGGAAAATTGACATGGCTGGTTTTTAGGTCTTGCCTTCCTGGGTATTTAAATCACAGCTTGTCTCTCACCATATTTCCTCATTAGCAAAGCAGAAAATCAGCACAGTCTAAGGAAAAGGGCCATCCTGTGCCTTCCACTACCGCCCTCTACTACCCAGCCTCACTAGGGACCTGACATTCTCTTGTCAAATTTGGACAGCATGGGGATCAAAGAATAAATGTGAGATTGATTTTCTTCCATGCTCCTACCATAACGCATTGCCAAGGCAGAAAAAACTGTCTTTCCCACTGTTTAAATGCTACCATGTCTCTGTCCTGGAAGACACTGGCTTTTTTTTTCCTGTTGTTGGTAGTGTTGTATTGTGCTGTGCTGTGCTGTGTCCCTGTAAGTATGATTTTATCCAGTTCTGCATAATCTAAACAAAGGGAAAGTTGCTCACCCATTGGGAAATTTGAAACATTGCTGACTCTCAGCTCCAACTTTTCCAGTCCTGAGAGTCAAGCACTCCCTCAAGGAGACAGGAAAATGCTCAGGTCACCCTCTGTGTAAAAGCACTGACCAACCACTACATGACTTTGACAACTGAACACTTGGATTTGGCTTTGGGATAGCTCCGAGGGCCACCAACAACAAATATTTATATTTCAAAGAAATGGATTTTGAACTAGCCTTATTCTCATCACCTAATTTGGCCATCTTAAGTTTTTGTATTTCAGAAGCCTTTTACTGTAGAATTTTCTAAAATTAACCAGCGATGACTTTAGGTATCTGTTGTGCAAGGGCACAACAGTTGTCACACCTGAGTACTCTACAGGCCACACAAAAATGTCTTTTTGTGCCACTCCCTGGACTTTCATTGAAGCACTAACAAGGACAAGGCTTTTACTGTTGCCTCAGAAGCCTCTCCCAGGGCAGTGTAGGAAGCGTGATTGACAGGGCTGTGAACGACATTCCTGAGAATTCTGGCTTCCTGGTCATCATCAGGCTGAAGAACACATGGGGCTCAGCTGGCCTAGCAAGCGCTGCTTGGAGCCTCTCCTGCAGAGAACACACCGACTTTGAACCATGAAATGAGCAGAGGGAGCTGCGCCAATGCGAATGACAGCCCGTTCTCGGGACATCTATTTGAAATTTGTAGATCATTCTTATGACCTTGGATTTATTTTAAGAATGCTATTTAGAAGTTTAAAAATTTCACCCTCATTACAAACATTATGCCAATGATTTTCCCCACATAAGGAGGAGGCGGAGGATGGGAAAATGAGGACATTGTCATACTGGAATGTGAGTTGTGCCAGTTATTCTGATGTTTTCGAAAAAACGTAAAGACATGTGTCTAAACATGAAAATTTCCTTCCCCCTTCGTCCATATCTTGGTTCCCTAAGAGCTGAAAAAAATGGGATGTGTTACGTACATAGACCAACTCCGTACAAGGAGTGTAAATATGTACTATAAACATATATAAAAAAAGGAAAAAGACAAAGGGTTGGGGAAAGGGGTGGGGAGGAATGAAAAAGGTATGCAAAAGGAATTAAGATGTACTACACACATGTACCAACTTCCCACAAGAATTGTGAAAACCATGTATTACACACACCTACTAATAAACCGAAATTAAAAACTAAAAATAAGCATGAAATCCTACAACATAGAAACATGATACATAAAGCATCTACAACTGCTATTTTTTCTCTTAGTTTTCTCATCTATAGAATGAGAACAGCTGGGCATGGAGGCATACACCTATAACCCCAGCACACAGAAGGCTGAGGTGGGGGGAATCACCACAAGGTCATGAGGTCAGCCTGGGCTGCCTGGTGAATTCAAGACCAGCCTGACCTGTATAGGATGACACTGTCCCAAATATACAAACAAATGAATAAGTAAATAAAGCATAAAAATAGAATGGGGATAGATTATGTACCATATAGATAGAATACCAGTGTGTCCTCGTCACCTGGGTTGATCCTGATTTATATCTTTGTTCCAGAACAAGCATTGACTATGATAACTTTCAAACTCAAAATAATATTTCCCTTTGGCTCAAAGGTCATGATAGGGCTGTTGTGCCAATTAATTACATCAGAACATTTCACAGACAGTGACTGTTCCATATATGGTAAAGTATATTATATATTATTCTTATCACTCCGGGCACTTTTGGAATCGTCAAAGGATCAGAGCATCAGGTCACTTCTTGCCTACACAGGAAGCAGGAAAACATATCTCATGCAGGTGGCTTCTGCCCTATGACCACTAGGAGTTTGTTCCCCTACTTATATGATATGTTCATATAAGACTTATAAGACTGCTATGTTCCAGAAGGTCTCATACACCAAACTCCGTGCTGCTGACTTGATCTGAGATGATAAGCCTACATTCTCCATGTCTTACTTTTACTTCATTAGCATGCCTTAGTTTACAGCCCAGCAAAGCATAAACAAAGTAAAATTATTTATTTACCCACCTTTTGAGGTGTCTTGTTTGGTCTGTACGTTAATAAAGAATAGCATTGGTTTGCTCAATATAGTTTCCCTGTAGTCTTTATAATCACAGTAGTTGGTCAGCTCCACATACCTATGAAAAAGCACATTGCATGTGTGACATATTGTCCCAAGAAGCGGATGCATGTACACATATCTGCCAGAGTCATATACACTTTGAGGGAAGGTCCCTAAACCATGTCTTTGCAGAGGTCACCATACTTTTATATCATATAAGTAAATTTCTTTCTTTGGTCACGTTTGATCAACTGAGGGTTCTGTGCGCAACCAGCGCCAAGGCCTTGGCTTGGCTTGGTGTTAACGTTTGGCTTTTGGGTTGAGCTAGAAGGATCGATTCTAAGTGTGTGTGGGGTTTTTTGTTTGTTTGTTTTTGTTTGTTTGTTTGGCAGAACCAGGGATTGAACTCAGGCCCTTGCGCTTGCCAGGGAAGCGCTTATTCCACTGAGCCATCTCCCCGACCCCTTTAAGTATGTTTGGATCAAGCATGAATTACTCTTAGTATAGGGAATTAACTGGGTCTTCTCTGGTATATTCATCCTATATAACTGGCATGTCTGGAATTTTCTTTTCATTTTCCTCCTCTCCCAAGATAAACCCACCTTTCTCCATAGATAGCACAATATTTTGTATAAAGTATTCATAATTCCATTTCCTTTATCCTGAGCATGTGTGAATTAAATAAATAAAATTATTGTTGGACTTTTGCCCATATCCACATTAAATTTAGCTTCCTTGGTTTTAGTTCATTATTCTTGGCTAGCAAGATTTTTCTCAATCTTGACTCTGTCATCTAGCATGTTAGCTTTCTTTACGCTCCCTACAAATCTTTCAAACAGACTTTCTGTCTCTATCTATGTTGCTAATAAAAAGATCCAAGGAAATATTAGCATCCTTCAAGAAGCTGGCCAGTTTCCTAACCACCCCAAGCCCAGACGCTGTGCAGGGAGAGGCAGGCTGAATGGTACGCAGTGGGCTAAAGGATGCTTCTGCCACAGTACCTCTTAAACACAGAGCTGGTGCACCACTGACACTGCTGCAAGCATCCACATGGAGTGAATGGGCTAGCTGAGCTGACAACATGTGCTGCCGTTTGATACACTGCAGTGTTATTGTTTCTTATATCTAGTCATGAGCAGAGACAGCTCCAGGCATTTCTTTCCAGCTGCTTGTCCTTCCAGCGCCTGACATAAAAATCACAGCCTTAGAAAGAAAAGATCTATTGCAAGGAACTGTGGCCACACAGCTGTCTCGGCGTTCCTCCCTCTTCCCACTTCTCACAACACCCTCAGAGGGGCCAAGGTACAAGACAGTGACCCAGGTATGCGTCAAGAGCATAGGGGAGAATATCTACCCTGCAGTAGAAAAACAGCTTCTGCTTGGCTGTGTCCCAGCTTGATTCCTTATATATCTATGCCATTAGCATTTTGCTAGATTGTCAGATCTGATGTTGAGAGCTTTTAAAAAGTGACCCTGATAAAGCCTCTGAAAAATTTCTTGCCTCCTATTTCATGAGGCTTGAAAGTAGTCTTACCTCCAACCCATCTGCATGGGAAGTCTTTGGAGGATTGTCCCAGGGTGGCAGGGAAACAAAAGCTGGAGTGTTTTGGAGCTGGAAAGGAGTGCAAGGGTTGATGCTCTGCGGTGTGGGTGAGGAGGGTGGTGGAGTACAGAAGGAGCAAGAGAAGGGTCTAGGGCATCGTAAGGGAACAGATGGGGTAAACAAAAATAGAGCCTGGGATTTTGTGTGGTTCTCTTTGCTCCTCCACCTTCAGCTGGGCAGAATCCAAGAACTGCATGAGTGGCAGCACCTAAAAGCCTGGGGGAGGGTGGCACCCGGGTTTCCTGTCAGTGGGAAGAGAATCTCCCTGTCCTTCTTTGTTCCAATTCATCAACTGTCAAAAGGTACTGGAGAAAAGAAGCAAAAGAGAAGGAAGAAAAAGGGAACCACTGTTTTCTGGGTTCCGTCGTTCTCACTCCTTCATTTATTCATTCCACAACATTCGTGGGGCCCGGGTGATGTGCTGAGCCCCAAGTAGACAAGGCAGGTTTGTCTCAGAGCCTGGGAAGGGGGCAGGTGTGCAGTCAGGGTGCCTCCTGGATTGTTCTTGTCCCTTGTGTCCTTTATCTGGCTGTCAGTGATGAGTGCAGGGCTAATATCAAAACAGTAGCTGTGCGTGACTGGGTGGGAGTCAGACCCCTCCTGTGCTCCACCGCAGGAGGCTTCATATTCTCCCACCACTTTGCTCACCAAGTAATTAAGTGAGAGTCACCAAACCCTTTGGAGGTCAAGGCCGATCTGAAGACACATATATTGTTTCCACATATTGTTTAAGGATAACACCTGACCCTCAACTTCTCATCTCCGCCAAGTTAAGCACCTTTATTACTGTACCCAAGGAGATGCCTCTGTTCTTTCAAAACCCATAGTCACAGTTGTTCTTTACCATGAGCACAGGATGTGTGTGTACAATATAGCCAGAAAATATGTGCTTTTATAACTTTTATGATGACCCAAATGACAGTGCACTATTTTCTTTGCTCAAAGAATCAACTGGCATGGGTTGGAGACATCATTCTAAAATTTCTGGATTTTCTTCTAGTGAACCTGCAGCTTGAAGGAAAAAGATACAAATCTCCATTTAGAAATGATAGATGGTCAGGAGAGCCATCAGTTTCCCCCCAGAATTCTGCGCAAGGCTCCTTTGAGTGCTACAGGGCTCAACAAGCAGTTGTTTGGCACAGTCAGAGAAGGGGGCCCTCTAATCACATGCAGAGTTTAATACACAACCTGTGCATGAATAGTCCATTTGGAGTTTGAATTTAATAAAGATAACCTGGGTGCACAACAGGATTTAATCTACCTTTGATGATTTGGAGACCTAAATGGGCTACAAACATTGTGGTAGAGCATATCCCTTATCCTAATGCGACAGATACGTGAAAACAGCTTTTCCAAGAGCTGATACCAGTACTTACTAAGATATAAATAAGAACTGTAATAATCCCTCTTTATCTTCCCAGGATACACTCGAGGAACCCCAGGGGATTCTTGAAAACTGAAGCAGTAACAGATCCTACATGTTAATACTTTGATATCTCAATTGAGAAGGTTGCTTACTGGCTAATGTGTGGGTAGTCCATACATAAAGTAAGGATACATGGGACAAAGGGAAAGTTCACTGCTGTGTGTGGGAAGAAATCAGACAGTGAGCATTTCATCATGCACCAGAATAGTATAAAAATTAAAACATATACATGTTCATTTCTGGAAATTTCCACTTAATATTTTCTCACCACAAAGGCCAAGGAAGCTAAACCATGAATAAGGGGAAAGTATTACAGCCCTTTAATTCCTCATGTCCAGCCTCCCAGTTATGGTTCAATTGTTAAAAACCCTAAAGTGGAACATTTCTTAAAAATTCACTCTTATAAAATTTGGAGCCCTAAGTTCTTTAAAATACAGAAAGATCAGAGGATCTAGTTGTTAAGACCTGCAGATATTTAAGTTTCTGACATTTAATCACAGGTTCTAAGATGAATCTTGCTAGGGTACATTAGAGACTAGTTATTTGATCTTTAATCATGAATATTTCTGAATTAGTAATGCAAATATCACTCTTGTGTATTGAATATTTATTATATTTGCAGAAGTTATCATTAGGAATGAAAAGCAAACACTTAGATAGACAGTTCCTTTAAACTCATTGATTCATTGCTTTTGCCCTGGCTCCAAAATGCTTTCAGGCTGAAATATTCTAAACCTGGCTCCAGGGCCAGGGAGATGGCTCAGTGAAATAAGCGCTTGCCTGGTAAGCGCATGGGCCTGAGTTCAATCCCTGGTTCTGAAAAAAAAAAAAAAAAAGAAGCCTGTATCTAAACCTGGCTCCACTACAAAGGTAGGAAGGCAGGACAATGTCAGGGAGGCATAGTATTTCATGATAAGATCTAATCCATATCCTACTTCACTGGCTCTGTTAGCTTCATTTGAGAGCCCCAGCTGCCTGGGACCTGAAAGGAGTTATGTAACCTGTCTACACCTGCTCCCTCGCCTGTCAAAGGGTGAGTATCTCTCCACAAGTGATGATAAAGTTTAGTATGTGTAACATAGACATACACACTTAGGCCCAGAGGAGATGCCCGGTAAACACTGTAATCATCTTTCATCCTGGCTAACTCTGCTTCCCCGTTGGATGGGGTTCTGCAAGTTTCTGATGCTCAACAGGGGATGCGTTCACTTGAAACACTGACAAACAGAAAACAGGAAATGAGGGCAAGATAAGTGTCAGAAAGATAAATGAGCAAGAGTTTCTAATTCTCTGCTTCAACTTCCCGCCTCATTTTTTTCAGTTTGGAAGGCTAACAGGAGCAACTTAGTGGGGCAGCATGCAAAGATGAGACCAAGAAAGAGCACTGTGTTTTTCTCTCTAGCAAATCAGAAATGGTACAAGACATGCCACCCTCTAAGGTGCCACCTTCAGAGCCTCTTTCTCACTCCCTGGGACAGTCTGGAGAGCTGTCCCCTGATTTCTTTCAACTCCAGTAATCTAGGACACCACAGCAAAGAGGGACTCAAACCCATGGTCTCCACCCAAGAAGTTGGTATGTGCATGTACATTAATTTTTTCAAAAAATGGATTACAAAAATACCATATTGCCCATTACTATGTAATACACGATTGTTAACAATTGAAAATAAAGGTAAAAATAAAACCTTGAATTTTAAGAAAAACAAGCAAAAGAAAGTAAAAGTAGGATCTCAGATATGTGCTGTCCATGTTCACAGTAACATTCATAGTAGCTAGCCTCACAAGTGTCTATCCACAATGACTGGATAGATAAAATGTAGTCTTTTGGGCATAGGACCGAAGGAAATGCAGACACATGATACAACCTGGTGAGCTTTGATTGAAGATATTATATTCAGTAAAATCAGCCAAAGACAAAAATCCAACTACTCTAAGATTCTACTTGAGAACCTACTCCAGTAGATACGTGAAATAATCAAAGTCATAGAGGCAGAAATCAGAACAGTGCTTCCCAGTGGCTGGAGGGGCAACAGGAGGGAGTTAGAGTTAATATGTTCTGAGTTTCAGTTTGGGATGCTGTCACAATCCTGGGCTGTGACACTAGGCAAACATCTTCAGGGATTTCCACTTCTGGAAGCAAGCAGCACCTCCCCATGTTTACAGCATTTGCTTGATGGCCTTACACAGAGCTTCACACTGTCACACAACACTTTCTCTTCCATATCTTTCCACAACTGTAGTGAGACTAAGCAACATTTTCAGACTTATGAGTCTGCTGTCTGTGGCTGAAATCAAGGATACTTGTGCTCATGTATTTGCTTATTCAGCAGTTACACATAGCTTGTGTGTGTGAAAATTATAGTGGGGCACAGAATGGTCCATTCATGCAATAAAAATTTACCAAGCACCTGCTATGAACTGGCCTCAGGGAACACAAAATGAAAATAAAACCAGTCTTGCTTCTAAATGCCATTCAGGTGTATTTGAGGGGCAGATAAAATATGCCATCTCAATAGGAAATGATGGATATGTAGAACCTTGTTGCTCCAAGTGTGACCGTTGGATGCAAGCCACTAGCATCAATGGAAGCTTGTTGAAATGCAAGATCCAGACCCCTCCCCAGTCTTACTGACAAGAATCTGTATTTTATCAAGACCCCCAAGACACTTGCATGCTTATTTAAAGCTCTGAACACATTAGTGTAAGACATGGTGCCTGCCATTCAAAGGCTTGCAAACTGGTCAATCATTCAGACATGTGAAAGCCAGAGAGATGCCCGGTTCTCTGCAGTCACAGGCTCAGGCTCCAGTGGGCTATGTCCTAGTTATTTCAACAAAACGAAACACGGGGAAGGAGGCTAGAATCAATCATGTACCGAAAGCAAGGTGGGGACAGGATCTCAGGAAGAGTCATTGTTTGGCCAAGACTTGGTGACTGCAGGGTAGAGGCAGCTGAGAGGATAGGCAGGCACATGGCAAGGACCAGGTGGGCTGAGTATAGGAAATAAACCAGAGTGCGGCTACAGGTCAGAGCAAAGCTTTACAGGAAGGAAGCCAGAGACGAAGAGATCAGATCTGAGTGTGATTTCTGTCTCTGCAGGTGTTTAACCTTGGTGAGACTCATTTCCTCACCTGAAAAATCAGCTAATAAAAGGCATTGATTAAGCATCATATCCACAGTACTTGCCTTATGAGGTTACTTAGCAGTAGAAAAGCTAACAGATGTCAAGTGTCCAATATGGGCCAATCATCCTGTTTTTCCTGTTCGTCAGGATTTTCCAAATTTAAATTCTCTGCAACCCTTTAATTTTGAGGGGATTGTTATTCGCATTTAATACCCAGGAAACCAAGATATGCAAGTATTAAGGAAATTTCCCAAGAACTCTCAGTTAGCACTCACCTCTTCCAAACTTCCTCTAGACTTGAGTCTCATCTAAATCACAGCTCAGTGTGTGTGCTGGAGTTACTTCATCAGTGTCAGGACTTGCCCTGATAGGGTACCACTGGCCTGGGCAGGTTTCTATGCCCAAGACTCCATGCAGAGGAAAGGTCACAGACAGGCACAACCAGCAGAGTGCAATTCTTTGGGCTACATATGTACCTGTGCTAACCAGGTTTGGACTAAGACAATCTGTACTTTCTGCTACAGGGTGGAGGTGAGCACCACCCAGCACAAATCTAAATGTGTGCCAGCCATGACCCCCCAGTCCTGCTTCATTCTTGAGTCCCACAGTCCCACTCTGCTGCACTCTGCTCCGGGTCCCTGCCTAGAGGTGGGTGAAACCATCACTCATCTATCCAACAGCTGCTTAGCTAACTTTGGGAAAGACCAATTACATTTCTGCTTTCAGAGGCTTCTTTAAAACCCCAATGCCAGCTTTCTCTTTTACACTGATTGTAACATGATGCACAGGGGCTGATGGAATCACAACTATTTATTTGTGGGCTCTGGGAGTGAGAAGCTGCTGCTAGCTATAGGAAGGCAGAATTATTTCCCATTCCAGGTAATTTGCTACAAACAAGGGCTGGCTTTGCAGTCAGACAACGGTACTTAGAATCCCTGGTTCTACTGCTCACAGCACCTCACTTAAGTCAATTACTTATTTCTCTGAGTCCTAATTTTCCCATTTGTAAAAAAAGGAACAACAATAATGATGCCAACTTTAAAAGCTTTTGTGAAATAATACCTGGTGCTCAAGTAAATATCAGCAGCCACTCTTATTATTCTTGTACTTACTTTGATTACCTAACATGTCTCTTTCTTGCTAGGGAACCACCAAAGGGAAAGAATTAGAGGCCTCTGTTACATTGGCCATTACAAATGACTACAAGGCTGCATTATAGATGAAAAGATAGGTTCATGGTGGGGGAAGTTAAGGATATTTCTTCCTGTTCTTCAGGATTTTGAAGTGTTGAATGACTGACTCTTTGGATGACTATTATGTATATCTGAGTCCTGGGCAAAGCTTGATTGTAATATAAACAAAAATTCTGCACCTGAAAGAAAATATTGCAATGAATATCTTTCCATAAACTCCATGAAGTAAGATGAATATTGTTAAAGAAGGTTCTGGAAGAAGCTTTGAAGCTCTTGGTGTCCTTAACTAAATTGTCCCATCATCCTAGGCTCCTATGGCTTTAATAGTACAGAAATATTTAGAAATATGTCTATGCATCAGAAAACAAACCCAAGTGTGGAAATCATTCTCTTGCTCGCATCATTCTCTTGCTCCCATCATGCTCTTGCTCCCATCATGCTCTTGCTCCCTGAGCGACTGGGCTATGTGAATGTGAAGTGCCAAGGCTCTGGGTGGAGTTACTTGGAAAGGGAATTTGTGAAGGATACAGTGTATCTTTTTAAGGCCTTAAAAAGAAATCTTAATTACATAATGGGCTATTCTACACCAAAAATATGTTGACTGGGGAAAACCCCTAATTATTTGTTAAACCAAAGATCCTTAACCTGGATCCAAGTATCTTAATAACTATCTGAAGGGATAAAAGTAACAGAATATATCTGCATTTCTGGGGAAGAGGTCTTCATACAGTTCTCAAAGGCCAGGCTCAAACTGTTTAAGAATTAGCACTATGCCTTTCGCAATCCCTGGCTGTCTTGGAAGCTGATCTTGGTTAGAAGCCATCCACACCTAAGGCAGGAAAGTGGTAGCCACAAAGACACAAAAGTCACTGCAATCCATTGACTCTAGGCTCCAGCTCCTTTGACAAATGGAAAGCACATGCTGGGGCACAGGCAAACTCTGAGGATGCCAGACCTGGCAAAAGCAGACTGGCTCTTTCTTCATCCACTGCACCACCTCAAGAGAATCCCAAGTAGAGTGCTGTACCAGGGACACTCAAACCTGGTGCCTCCCTCATCACAGTGACAGTAATGGCAACTTGGGCACAGCTGTGAAGAATACACACATGCCCCGGCTGTCACTGATCCAGGTGATTCTGAAAGCATCACAAGCATGGTGGGCATATGGGGAAAACCCGTAAATCTACAAATCTTCTTTTAATAAAATTGATCAGAGATGAAAGACCAAGGTGCAGGAAGAAGATGAACAAAGAAAGGAGGAGGGAGGGAGGGAGCAAGAGGGGTAGGCAGAAAGACACTGTCCTGGAGTAATATTTTGAGGGAAAAGTTTATGTAATTCCCAACACTAAAGGACAAATGGTTATGTTTTATAGATCAGAAGAACAGCTACTTTAGATGTCTGAGCTTGGTATGTTCTCCTTTGCCCCACAACACAAATGTCTCACTGCTGTGCACAACTCTATAAGGCTCTCTCCATTCAGACCATGTTTCTTTCCAGCCACCCTTCAGGGCTGCACATTCAGTTATAAAAGCTACCAAGTTACATCCCCTCAAAAAAGCTAAGCTGCTCTGGCCACTGCCTAAATTATTTTCAGGGACTCTGTGCTGTGCCCCAGGGTACCAAGGCCCTCACATGATTGCTTATCCAGTAAGAGCCTCTGCAGCTCCACATTTGCTCTTTGGATATGTCATTTGGTCATCACTAGCCAGTTGTTTACCATACTCTAAGCTGCCTGGGACTGCGGCTCTTTATTTCTATCCTGGATGTGTTCAAAGTGAAGTTTTAATGACTAATGTCAAAATCATTTTGTCAGTGTCAGCCATCTGGATGAGTCATGGCCATTGCTTGACCAATTTGCTCTCTATG
>NDGM011071924.1:0-25035 GCA_002564305.1 Octomys mimax
ATAAAATAAGATTTAAATATTTATAATAAGTGATATGATATATTTGTTCTACAGTTTTCCAGATTGGTGCCACAGTGAACACACGAGAAAGTAGACAATTTCTACTGGAAGATATTTTTCAGTTAAAGGACTTGATATAAGAACATCGAGAACTAAGATTAGAAACATATCACAAGAGATGTCCTAAGCTTTCAGCCTTCTGGGTTTAAAAATTTCATTAAATTCAAACAAAATTTCTGGATGTATTAAATAAAGCTTTAAAAATGATATAAGATTCCAGTAAATAAAGTAATAGGCATTCAACAATGGCTACTGTATTTTATGACTTATCTTTGAATTAGTAGTTCTGGTTACCAGATATAAATCTGCAAAATTGATTTTAAAAAAAGAAATGAAACAACACCAACAAAAATTATAAGAAATTAAAAGGCAAGAAAACTGAAAATAATCCCTGAACATTTTGCAAGGAACAAATGATGTTGTACAAAAGAGGACAATAGCTAGCATCTTGGAAATTCCATTTTTTATAATCCTCCTTTAATTTTTAGCCAGAATAACTATCTGTCTCCTGACAGTTTATTATAATTGGTCTTTATCTAGTTTGAGAGAGACAGACTCCACACCTGTGATGTGAAAAATAAAATGGAGTTGACTATTGAATAAAAGAGAAAGAACACCTTTCCTAGGAAGTGAAATAGGCATTTTCCAAAGCTCCATGCCTCAAAAATGTCATAAAGGACTGAATTTGTGTATCATTATGGGAGGGGAGAGTTGAGACTAGAAAGAGTGATTCAGAGTTTAACAACCATTGGGATAGGACTCAATCTGGGTCTTTGAACTCCCAAGAACAGAGCAAGCTATTGAATCACCTACACTGAGGCCGTAGCCCGATCATTTTGTGTGGGTCACGTAAGCTGTCCAATAGACAACTGGCTGCAGAAGTTGAAGAGAAGATAGGTGTTGGTAAAATAAGAAGTGACTTTAACAATCAAGCAAGAGAATAGAATCAGGACGGTGCTGCAATAGTTGATACATTGTGTCAGCTTGAGCATTTAGAAGTTTGACTAAGTGACTAAGCAGGGGGCCAGGGTCCTCACTTAGTAAGCAGCCTGAGCCTGTGCAAGAGGAGGGCAGGGATGGTGTGAGTGCTACCTGTACATGCCCCAAGGGATGGTGGCCTGCTTCCAACATAAGAGAGGAAAAGGGGCCTGCTCCATGCTGCGTTTTGTTTGTGTTGCATTTGTCTTCTGCTGCCTTAAAGAATCTTCCCGTACTATGCCACCCTGCCTGGGAGCTAGCTAATTACAGACTGAAACCTCCACAAACTGTGAGCTAAAAAAAAAAAACAAAAACAAACAAACAAACAAAAAAAACCATTTCTTTCCTTAATTTTGAGTGTGCGCTGGGGGTGAGGCCAGCAGGGCATGCCAGGGATTGAACCCTGATCTCTGTGCCTGCCTAAGCAGGTGCTTTAGTCTGCTGAGCTATCCGGCCAGCCCTTTTCTTAGACTTTTAAATGAAGTTAGAAATGAAGCAGTACTCCAAAGTCTTTCCTGGAAGTAAGCATAACCCTCATTTCAAAACCAGAAAAGGACTTAGCCATAAAAGAGAATTACAGGTCAATCACTTTAATGAATGTAAGTAAGAAAATTTGTAAGATATTGGCAAACAGAATGCAGTACATCATATAAAAGATCATACGTAATGATTAATACTTAGTCCCAAAGTTCAGGAATGTTTTAACATAAGTAAACCAATAAATATAATATACCACATAAACAAAAGCAATGACCAAAATAGTATGTTTATCTCAATAGATGCAGAAAAAGCATTTGGCGAAATCCAATAACCATTCATAATAGCAAAGCCTGAAGAAAATAGGTAGGATCTTTATCTCAGCCTGTAGAAAGTCATCAATGTCAAACCAATAACCAACATCATACTAAATACAGAAAAGTTAAAAGCTTTCTCTATAAAGTCAGCAACAAGACAAGGATGTCCTCTATCACCACTCTTGTTCTATATAATATTAGCCATGGTAATTACACAGTAGAAAGAATTATATAAAGAAGTAATTACACAAAAGATATGAATAGGAAAGGAGGAATGAAATTATAGTTAAATTCAGATGAAATGGACCTCTACATAAAAGACACTCAAACCCACAGAAAGACTCATAGAATTAATAACTGAGCTCAGTAGTATAGTAATTAGTAGTCTTTTTATATACCAATAGCATAGTCACTGAGGGAAAAAATTAGAGAAATAATACCTTTTATGACACTATCAAGAAAAGTGAAATATAGAAATTAACCTAACCAAAGAAGTGAAAGACCACTACAATGAATGAATATTGTCAAAGTGGCCAAATTTGCAAAAACAGAAGAAAAGGGGGTGTGTGACAAATAGCTTGGCAGACTAAAGAGCCTGCAAGCAGGCTTACGGGCAAGGGCTTCGATCCCCTGGCCTGCTGTGCCAGTCCTGCCCCCAGGGCATGCTGAGACAGCAATTGAGACTGGGCATAGTGGCACATGCCTGTAATCCCAGCACTTGGGAGGCTGTAAACAGGAGAATCACTATGAGTTGATGTAGTAGAGAGACCTTAAACATCCTGTAGACCCTCCCCTTAAAAAAAAAATACAGATAAGGGAAAGGGAGATGAAAATGCTTAAAAGTTTATGAGACAGGGGCTGGGGAGATAGCTCAGGGACCTGAATTCGATCCCTGGTACCACTAAACAAAAAATAAAAAAATTATGAGACAGACTGAGGTAATTTTATGGATCAAGAAACAGGGACAAATACATAGGCTGCTCACTTGTTGAAAATGTTTGTTGCAGTTTTATTTGAATTGTGTTGAATTGATGAGAGTTTTTTTGAACTTATACAAAGACTTGAGGATCCCTAAGAGGATGTTCTACTAGTCAAAATAGATTAAGAAGCATCTTTTTTAATAGAAAGGGAAGGGTAGGAAAAAGTGGGTTTCAGGATTGAGTTTCATGAAGCACCAATTTGCTCCCTTTTGATTCTACCCGTGGGATAAGCTATGCCAGGGTGCCTTTTGGGGCTTTTATAGGTGTCTGTACCTTAAACAGACCTTGACAATGTCCTGCACATCCACGTTTGTGATGAGGCCTGGCCCTCTCCTGTAGCTCCATCTCTAAAAGAACCCTTGGAAAGAATCACAGTGTTTTTGTTTTTTCCTAACTTTTCCGTGTGCTCCCTGGTAAAATAGACTTTATCTGATTCAAGATTTCCTTTTGGATTTAATACTCCATGATTTGCAACTATGCATGATTTTTCTATTCTTAATTTGAAATTAAGTAATTGTGAATCCAGTAGAAATAATAGTCACTGTCAATTTCTAGGGCGCAACATGCAAAAAATAAGTAGGAGAGTAGGAACTTTGCAGAAGTTTTTGTCATAGACTTGGTGGTGGCAAGGTGATTGAGGATTAAGACAGTTATCAGGTTGGTTTTTCATTCTAAGGAATAGAAACACGAAATATTAAGCCTATAAATTGAGGAGGACTGACACGCACTTCCGTGATTGCTGGGGAGGCTGGGAAACAGGTAACGCAGAATAGGATTAGTTATGATCTGTCATTCAGCGCAAAAACATTTATTTCTAAAACTATGGACTATTTACATGGATGGAGAATCAGAGAATATATCAATAAATTGTGGGAACCAGCAAAAGTTGAAAAGTTTATTTCTGGATAAACTGCAATAAATTATCAAACTAACAAACCGCCTCAGAAACCATGATCAGAAACGTGACTTTGAGCAGAATTCGCATCGTTGTTAACTTTTTTAATATCTGAAAGTGTTCCCTTGTTCAACAGTGAATTTTGTAGAATCTCAAATTTGCTTGCCGGCAACTTAATTGCAGCTTCATCCATTGATTGGCATTTTGGTGCCGGGTATTGAACTCATGACCTCATGCTTGCCAGGCAGGCACTTATCCCACTGAGCTATCTCTCTGACCCCACTGATTGTCATTTGGGACGACCCTTTAAAAATTTCTTATGTATGATAGTTGGTAGCAACACTCATATTCATAGTGTTGCCAATTGAATGACATTTCAAATAAAATTTTTTTTTTTCCCTTTGGCAGCAGAAAAAAAGCAGACTCACCCAGTGGATTCTGATTTATGAACTGCATTTTCTAACTCAGCCTGGCAAGATCTGTATAGTTCCTTAAAAGGAACTGAGTTGGAAGCGTTTAACAAGAAAATTATTCTGACTAAATCTGCTCTTTAATTCGAAATTATAGGGTCCATTGATTATAATTCATCCCATTCTCATACCTGCTATAATCATGAACAAAATTTATTGAAATATTTTACATTGCAATTGCCAGTAAGCATTTGGGAGCCCCCAGTCATATCTTATGACACTATGCTAGTGTCCCCCCAAAAATGCCGTTGAACTGCTCTTTAAGGAGAGATGTAACCACTCAGAACAGAGGTGGTCGCTGGGTGGGTGAAGTAGCTGGTAGCAGGCAGTTGGGCAGAAAGAAGTTCAGCCAGGCAGTGCAGGATTTCTGGCTGTAAGCAGAGTCTATCCTTGTAAATGGTCCATTAAACAAAGAGTTTATTGTAAAGTGGGCCTGGTCCCTGGAGACTGATAAAAATGGTTCTTTTCTACTGGGAGAACCTTACTCCTGCTGCTGTTTTCCAGCAGGGAAGACGCTGGGTTAAGAGTAATTATGTTCCCCGGGTGGTTCAAGGGGTCTCAAGAACAGGAACAGTATTCCTTCATGTTGTGCTTTCTCCAGAGCAGAGTAGCAGAATCCTCTCTTGTCAGGTCTCTCCCTACATTCATTCCATCTCCCTTCTTACGCAAGTCACGTATCTAGTCCTTTTCAATTTATAGGTTTAATATTTCACATTTCTATGAATATTCTAAAATGAATATTCTCAAAATTAGCAAACCATTATATGCGCTGCTGTTTCTGCTCTTTCTCATTTTTTTGTTTTACATCAACGTCAGAAAAGGCAATTGTGACCTTACCGTTTTTAAAGTGTACTTCTAGACTTAAACCAAAAAAAAGAAAAAGAAAAAAAGAAGCAATGATCTATTACCAGTTAAGAACAAAATACATATCCTAGTTTGATCTATTAAAGACTGGATTTAGAGGGATTAAAATCATTTTGCACAGCCGCGACTGTGAACACACCAGAACAGGCACTGAAAACTGGGGAAGAAGGTCCGATTGTGTAGCAGCATGCTCCCTTTAAGAGGGAAACAAGATTAGCCACTTTGGCAAATTTTCGGCTTCTATTCAGAAAGAAAGAGAGGAGATGCCAGTGTCCAAAAAGAGAGAGAGAGAGAGATAAATGTTATAAGACAAAGACATAAGCAACTGTACACCTTACCGAAAGCTTCTCTGGGAGTGGTTTCACTCCTATGAGGGTAAGGAATACTTTTTTTATTTCTAATCACAACTAAAGGTGGAGCTAGGGGAAAAGGAGTTTAATCAGAAGTAGGTGCCCCTCGTCAGTTTTGTTCTGTCTGGGGAAATACACAAGAAGAAACCTAAAAGAAAGAAGCAACAGGTGCTACAGGTAAGGGATTATTGATTTTAGGAACTGGTGTGTGTATTTTACTACGAATGAAGATAGAACCTCTTGACTACATCTCCTTAAGAGAAACTCATTTGATTTTTTTTTTTTCATTTGATGTTGGTAATTTGAAAAATCATGAGGCTGACAGGCAAATAGCTGAACTATATCTTGGCTGTGTGTACGATGGATGACTTTGTTTTCTGGATGCGCTCAGAGAAAATGTACAAAGGTGAAGCAAATAGTTTTCTGTGTCGGCTCAAAGAAAAGTAGGGAGACAGAATTTGTGATAATCATGGTTTTTAGTCAAGCCTTGTGCATATCAAAAGTGCTGTTTTCTCCGATTGCTTATTTTCTCCCTGTAATGACGGAGCTGAATTCTCAACAAAAGAGGAATCAATACTGAATGTCTCCGGGCTCACATGAAGTCTTAGCTTTATTTTACATGGCATAAAATTGCTCTAAATTTAGCGAGCTGCTGCAGAGATAGAACTTGAAAGCCAACATGTGTTACATTTTCTTCCTTTCTTATTTTTAGGTGGTGGCCGAAAACTCGGATTTTTATCTGATACCACACCTCGCCCTACTCCCACCGCACGGCTCCCTGGATGCCCTAGGAGCGCGAGCAAGAATGAGCTACTACGGCAGCAGCTACCGGATTGTGAATGTGGACCCCAAATACCCGGGCTACCCCCCAGAACACGTACTCGCTGAGAAGCGAAGAGTAAGGCGACGCCTGCTTCACAAGGATGGCAGCTGCAACGTCTACTTCAAGCACATTTTTGGAGAGTGGGGGAGTTACGTGGTTGACATTTTCACCACTCTTGTGGACACTAAGTGGCGCCATATGTTTGTGATATTTTCGTTATCGTACATTCTCTCCTGGTTGATTTTTGGCTCCATCTTCTGGCTCATCGCCTTTCATCACGGAGACCTGTTAAATGACCCGGACATCCCACCTTGTGTGGACAACGTGCACTCGTTCACGGCGGCCTTTNNNNCCAGACCACCATCGGGTATGGCTACCGTTGTGTCACCGAAGAGTGCTCCGTGGCAGTGCTTATGGTGGTCCTTCAGTCCATTCTAAGTTGTATCATAAACACCTTCATCATCGGAGCAGCTCTGGCTAAGATGGCTACAGCACGGAAGAGAGCCCAGACCATCCGTTTTAGCTACTTTGCCCTCATAGGCATGAGAGACGGGAAGCTTTGTCTCATGTGGCGCATTGGTGACTTCCGACCAAACCATGTGGTCGAAGGGACGGTTAGAGCTCAACTTCTTCGCTACACGGAAGACAGTGAAGGGAGGATGACGATGGCGTTTAAGGACCTCAAGTTAGTCAATGACCAGATAATTTTGGTGACACCAGTGACTATCGTGCATGAAATTGACCACGAGAGTCCTCTGTACGCCCTGGATCGCAAAGCCGTGGCCAAAGATAATTTCGAGATTTTGGTAACATTTATCTATACTGGTGATTCCACTGGGACATCGCACCAATCTAGAAGCTCCTACGTCCCCAGAGAGATTCTCTGGGGCCACAGGTTTAACGATGTCTTGGAAGTAAAGAGAAAGTACTACAAAGTTAACTGCTTGCAGTTTGAAGGAAGTGTGGAGGTATATGCCCCCTTTTGCAGTGCGAAGCAGCTGGACTGGAAAGACCAGCAGCTTCACAATATGGAGAAAGCCTCACCAGTCCGAGAGTCCTACACATCCGACACCAGTGCCAGGCGAAGGTCCTTTAGTGCAGTCGCCATTGTCAGTAGCTGTGAAAACCCTGAGGAGAACACCACTTCAGTCACAGATGTATGTAAGGATCCACCTTACCAGAAGGCTTTCCTGACTTTGAATAGAATTTCTATGGAATCCCAGATGTAGCTGCGCATGGAGGAGGCCTAGTACTTTCTCTTTGCACCTTCCAGCCAATCATCTGAAGGCGAGTAGTTGAAAATATAACTTTTAAAATTAAAATACACTTCATGGTGAATGTAGTCAGTAGCGTAGCTTCAGCTTGGTAAAGGATAATCTGAATTTCCATTTTTTGTATAATTAAAAATTTTGCTGGCACATTTTGTGTTAGGAGTGCTATTAAGGAGTTTAATTGATTAAGCTTCCTTTTTTATTAGCTTATTGACTAGTGTCTTCCATTAGCAATGTGATATTCAGTAATGAGAGGCAAAGGCATGATGCTGGAATTTAAAAATAATAGGAAATCTGATAAGCTAGGAAAAGTGATGTTTTATGATCTGTAAAAAAAATGGAAAATAGAAAGTGATTTCTTATTACACAAAAAAATCTAACCAAAATGTGCAAGGTTTACATTCAGCACAGCAACACTGAGACACACAGAGGTGACACCGATTGGTTGTCCGAGTTACTACAGTGGCCTCTAGAAGTTTCTTGGTGTTAGCAAACAGAGGTAGTGGCTATAAACCTAATAGTCCATCCCACCAATTCAGAGATTTCTACCACTCCTAATTGTTCTGGTAATGTCTAATGTTTAATCAGCGCTAGAAGCAATTCTTTTTGCTAACTCATGGCAGAAAAAAAAAAACCAGTAACATCATCATTTACTGCAATATTTTCTCTTAAGTATCTTTCTTGACTCCAACAGATGAGGAACAGAAGTAAGGCCATGACCTTCCTGGGCTCCTGTGCCAACCTCCTGCTCCTCTGACTGTCATAAGATGACTGTCATAAGATGACATGGGGGCAGGGAGGGACGCTGAAAGCAACGAAGAGAGAAATATCGTTCGGCTGTGTCCTGAAAGGTCGCAATACAGTTTGCAATATCAGGGCTAAAATGCTAGACCTGAGAACTTCTGGGCAGCAGGAGGGAATCATTTATTGTTAGAAGCAGTTATTGCTGTCTCTTTTCTTTGTATTTCACATAGACATACATGGCTCAGACGGGACATTTTAAGAAGCTCTGGTTAAACTTGCAGCAGTCACTGAAATGGACTGTTTTGTGAAATTTAGCACAATGAAGGCGATTAAATATCTGAGAAATGAATCCTTTGAATGCTATGAGAGTGCTTACACTTTAGAACCTGAGATAAGTGTGCACTCTGTACTCCAGGTTACAATCCTGTTCAGTCATGGTGAAGCACAAAGCCATTCGCACAGGAGTGAAAGGCATTTTAAGCTCTACCCATTGAAGAGTTATTATCTAGATTTGGTAGTTTTAGTGTACTTTTCTGTTGTTTCTCAGCTGCAAGTTTATGTCACAGTTTTTGTACACACACACACACACACACCCCTAGCTTCTGCTTTTCTGGAAAAATCTGTCTCTGTCTCTATCTCTGTCTCTGTCTCTGTCTGTCTCTCTGTCTGTCTGTCTCTCCTCTCTCTCTCTGTCTCTCTCTCTCCCTCCCCTTCCCTTTCCCCCTTTCTCTTTGTCTGTCTCTGTCTCTTTATCTCTCTCCCTGTTCTTCTCACTGTCTCTGTCTCTGTTTCTCTTTCACTCTGCCTCTGTCTCTCTGTGTCTCTTTCTTTCTCTCTGTCTCTATCTCTGTTTCTCTCTCTCTGTCTGACTGTCTGTCCATCTGTCTTTCTCAACTGAATGACACAAATAAATGGAACCAAATGATATCATCCAAGATTATCAAGTAAAGTGAAACACATAGGTATGTGAATTGATTTTTTAATCTTCAGTTTCTTCTTTCTCCCTTGCTGTTTTGTCCTCAGTCTTTTTCTTTTATCTTTTAGCTAAGAACTGTACTGTTACTTTTTAAATACAAGTGTACAGATCTCTCATTTCTGTGTTTTATGAATACAAATTTTTCTCAGGTTGTAGGTTGTAAGACTTTTCCGAACATTAATATCAGACTATAAGAAATGAGATTTTTCTGCCTTGCTCAAGTAATGTAAATTCTATTTTTGAATTACATGTACGTTGTAGATTTGGATTTTGTAGTAGCAACCTTTTCATACAAATAGAGCCTTACAATCTTCTATGTAGAAAGCACCAGCACAATAAGTGAAGATGGTTTTAGCTTTCTTTTCTGTTCATGTCACTCCCATTAGCTTCCTTTCAGGGCTTTGCCTCCTGGGCTCTGACTGTTCATGGTACCTGGCCTGATAGCATCAGAATGTGGGCAGGAATGGCCAGTTAAAGGCATTCTATAGAGCCACATGGCTGGACAAGCAGACTCTTATGTAAGAGCAGAATATACAATCAGCATTCATGTGGGGTATTCACGCTCTAATTTCTGGTACAAATTTATAACATATCTAGAAAACCACAATGAGTCACTTAATAATAAAGATCTTACTATAATCTGAAAAGTGTGTGCCTATTCTTTTATTCCCTGTAGTGTAAATCTTCTTTGCTAATCTCATACATGAGAACATAGGCAGCATTGTAAACCATTTTTATGGCTTTTAACAGCTGGTAGAACAACCCTATCTGAAATAACAATTAGCTGCTCTTGTAACTGTTACAGGAATGCTGTGTGCCAAGGGACACTTCTCGTTTTAAACGATCCATCCGTGATGAGCTGGAGTTGAATATTTTTTCTCTGATGCCATTTATTTTCTCTCTAAATATGAAGCTATTCACCGGGGTTAATTAAATGGCCTGTAAACTGTGGCATTAAGGCATCATTGTACAGTGAGGAATCGGCTAAGCACGGGGATCTGGAGAAATAATGAGCCCATGGGAGGAAACGTTATTTGGTGCAACCCTGATTCTCCAGGCACTGCCAGGTGCCTGCACGGATATTCTTAGCTTCTGCAATGAAACAGGGAGATGTGTGCTTCAAATTTCCTTTTCATCAAATACCCTACTTCCTGCTTCTTTTTAACAAATTCCTAACCGGGAGATCAATGTGTTTAGGTTAAAATTAAAATGTCACCTATGTTTCCCAATCCCACCCCCAGCGTCCCTATAACCCGGGATTGCGTGCTGCAGTACGGCCTTTCTGTGCTGGCCCATGAGACCTCTTCGCTACGAGCTTCTTGCTGCACCGCTGCGACAGTCTCTGTTCACGGTCTGGTCACCCAGACCTGGCGCTTGATAGCTGCTTGCCTTGCAGCTGTGAGTTCCATCAAGGACAACTAACTCCCATGGGGGAAACGGAAAGACGGGAGAGACTGCGCCCCTGGAGGGTGCAACTCCAGGCTTTTCTGTATAAGCCAAAATAAACATGCACTGTCAGGGATGCCAGGGCAGTAAGTCAGGGGGGATTGCCGAGCACACAAGGCTGGTAAAAAAAAAAAAAAAAAAAAAAAAAGATGGAGAGTTTCACCGCAGCTTGTACTTGAAATTTGATGGACTCTGTCGCTAGGGAAAGAACGTATTGTCTGGGGAGTTGAGAAAATGCCACTATTACTGTCAAACAAACGCAGGAATTATTGTGGGTCCAGAAGTCCCTCTGGGCTCTGGTGGCTGGGAGACTTCGATTAAAAGACTGAGCAGGCCTGCTGTGTGGCTCTTCATCTCCTGCCAGCGGCACAGAGCGATCGATCACATACATTCACTGCTTAAGGGGACTTTCCCGAGGACCAGCGATCGGAAATCAGCGGAGTCTCCAGGTAAAGCAAGCCCAGGAAGGCTCGGGGAATAAAAGCAAGATCAAAACCCAAAACACAAAGTTTGTGCTTATGACATCTCAGCAGACCCCAACCAGATCACATTGGGTCAATTTAGATCACTTGAGGGGACATTAGAAGCACAGAAGGAACCTAGATCTGTACTAAGAATATTTTTGTTGTTGTTGTTTTTTGAGTCAGTAGTTAAGATCCGTGTGTAGAGGCTGTTGGTAGCCACTTCCGTGTGAATGCTGAGAAGCCCAGTTCTACCCGGTTTGCCGTAGTCTATCATCCGTAATAGGCCTGAATGCTGCTGTCATGAATCTCTTCCCTGTGGTTCTTGAGGTCAGGTGACCTGAAGATTTCTAGAAATCACTGCTACACCATGGTCTTGGGAATCACAAAGCCTACCTCCTCTCTGAAATCAGCCGGTCCTCTTCCTCTCTCACTTTCATTTCTAAAGGGACTGCATGACCAGTGTTGTAGGGAAACAAAATCTAATCGCCACACACAAAATGCACGTGGGGGTCACTTGGATCACTCAGAACAAGCAGCAGGAAAGAATCGGGCAGATTCTCGTCTAAGATTCTCCTGGATATGAGCTTTACAACAATACAACCTAGAACCTGAGAGCCATTTCGGTTAAGTCTGAGAGCAGAGAGCAAGCACAGTTCCTGGCAGGGTATTTTCTGGAAAAGACACATTGAAGGTGTTGCTGGGAAGCCATTGGTAGACTGAACTGCTCGGAGACTTTGGGAAGAAAAATCTGAACTTCCCAAATGCTTGTTTTATTACTCTTGGTTCACTAAGGCATCTTAAGCGTGAGTCCTGAGATTAGGTAGGCCCCAGGGCCAGTTGTCTTTGGCCTCACGATGCCATCTCGAGTCCTTCTTTGAGAATGTTTTGGGGGCCTTTGGGCGAAGTCCAGAGGCTTAGGTCAACGCAACTGAAGTTCAATATCCTTGAATATGAATGCACCCTTTGAACTTGAAGTTGCGGGGCACCTAACAAGGAAAATAAGAAACATACATAAATAGAACAGCATGTTGTCTTCTGCTGTTTGGTCTCACTGATTTATTCTCTCTCTCTCTCTCTCTCTCTCTCTCTCTCTCTCTGTCTCTCTTTTGGTGGAACCAGGGATTGAACTCAGACCCTTGTGCTTGCCAGGGAAGTGTTTATTCTAGTGAGCCATCTCCCTGGGCCTATTTATTCTTCCTCATTAACACTGAAAAGTTAAAGGATCCATGCCAGGTGTCTGTCACCCAAGAAAAGAAAGCTGCATGGAGCTTCATGGTCTTTCTTTTTGTTTTTCTTAACCAATTTGACATGCTTATATCGGGTAATCTAAACAATTAATCTGAAGACAACATTATGCAGTACAACAACTGTTGTTGAACTCCTATTATTTTGCTTAGTGAAATTCTGTATCATTTCTAATTTTCATTTCATTTTTATTCTCATTAATAAATAAATAAGGCGATGTCCACCTACTATCACTCATTCCAGGCTGTGGATGTAAATTCTAGAGACTCCTGAGGCTGCAGAGAAACAGGTTAATTATTTAAAATATTTCAGTCTGAGAAGATGGCTCAGTGGAATAAGGGCTTCCCTGGCAAGCACAAGGGCCTGAGTTCAATCCCGTTTCAGCAAAAAAATAATAATAATAATAATAATGATAATAAATAAATAAATAAATAAATAAAATATTTCAGCCTGCCCAGTGGATGAAAATTCAAACAGACTTTCTTGCTAAATTACAGAGCTAAAAATGCTTTTTGGTCTACTGCTATTATTTACCATCAGGGCCTATAAAACATCCCTAATCACCAACTAATATGGACTTGCAACACAAAGAGTCCTGGGGGATTTAGGCACCATGAAAATATCTTTGTAGAAAGTGATCAAAAGCCTTCAGAGTTCTACACAAAATACTACAATGCTGTGCAACACTCTCAGTGGGTAACGGAGCTTTAACCCCTAGAAGCAATGTTTCTCCTAGAACAGGAAGCACACGTGAGAAGAGATCAATAGTTCATTGTGCTCAGTTGAATTTCTGACATCAGTTTGTCTGGGAAGGGACACTAGCCATGAGCAGACCTGGCTAAGGACAGAGGTAGCCCCAGTTCAGGGTCTCTGAAGAGATGACCGCAGTCCAGACACTTCTGGAGGTCCAGGTGGTGTACTATCATCAGTAAATGGAGAACACGATTGTGGGAGAGCTTTTGTGAAATACAGCCTTGACATTTCCTACAAGCCCCACCACACTCTTGGGTGGTCACCACTCTTGAGACAGCTTTGGCAAAGAAAATGTATGTGGAGAATGACAGATAAGAGCCATCCAGAAGGAGGATAATCTTCAAAACGTGGACGAGCAAAAGTGATTGAATTAAGAAATAAAAAGGAGGCGCTCACACCTTTGGAGGGAAATGCTGGCTCCCAGAGGGGCACACCTTGTTCTCTACCACCCAGCCTGTTACCTGGGGAGCAGGAACACTTAGTCCTCTGCCAAGGCTTCCCCTAGGGAACAAGGGAATGCAATGAACCACAGATTTTTTTTCTCATTAAATGGATGTAGCTCTTAAGACACAGGCTGTCAGAAAGGCAGCCCAACCTGAGTGAATTCCAGATCTGGACTAGCGACAGCTGCTTCTCTTATGAAGGAGGCAACTTAGATTAACTTCGCTGGCGTCTCTGACACTTCATTTCCTTACTTATAGCTGTTCTTGCTGTAGTAAGCTTTCACCTAAGAATCAGGTGCCTAAGTGTGAGTATCATCTTATTTACAGTTTTCCAGCCCTGTGACTTTGAGCCATTTAATTAACCACTCTGGGCCCAAGCTTCCTAAACTGTAAAATAAGAAAAATAATAGCAGCCACTGTACAGTTGTGAAGGTTGGAGAAATACTGACAAAGAGCTTAATAGACTGGCCTTTCTAAGAGTGCTAATAAAGTGCAAATAATACTATTTGCAACCATTTTTTCATCCCTTAGAGTTTTGACAACTTATATTTGTAAGCTCTTAACAGTTACCTAAAACAAGAAATAAAATTAAAAAGGAGTGTTGTGTAACCATTTGGTAGAAGATATTTAAATTATTCCTATCAGGGCAGGCAAGCTAGCTCAGTGGACTAAGCACCTGCTTAGGCAAGCACAGGGACCAGGTTTGATTCCAGGGACCACTTGCCATGCCTGCCCCACCCCCAATACACTGAGCTGGCCACTCAGCGGGGGTGATGGTGCACACCTGTAATCCCAGCACTGGGGAGGCTGAGACAAGAGGATCACCTTGAGTCTGAGCTCTGTAGTGAGACACTGTATCAAATAAATAGGATAAAATATTATTTTTAAAGAAGAGCTTGACACAATGGCCTTGCTACGAGAGCTAATAAAGTACAAGTGACTAATACTACCAGCAACAAATTCCTCATCTCTTAATGCTTTGACAACTTGCATTTTTAAGCTCTTCATATTTGCCTAAACCAAAACATACAATATAAAAGGTGTGATTATGTATTTAAATTATTCCCATCCAATTGTAGTGATTTCTCTACTGTCTTACTCAGAACTCTTTGTGTTATCTAAATTGTGTTTCCCTTCCATTGTTGGAAGCACAAGAACTTGGTAAAATGGTTCTTTGAGAGTAAAACTTCTGCTCAATGCAGACACCTGTGGGGTTTAACAAAGAGTGCAAAACTACGGAAAAATCAAACTGCACCTCAATCCAGGCTAATGTTCCAGCATAAAATATCAAATGGGCATCAAAGCCATTTCCAGAAATATTTAACTTCGCTGTATCATAGTAGTAGGTGCTTCTTTAGATTATTCCAACAGGTCCCAGGAAGTTGGAAGGTCTTAGCAAAAGCAGGTTCTTTGTCCCTCAGTGACCCATCCTAAGCCGAATAAGCCACTGCTAACTGAACCTGGGGAAATGCTGGTTGTGCAATGCACTGATGCTGCCAGAAATTTAGCAGCCAGCCGGGGGATGCTGAACCACATTTCCTGACCAGGAAGAGAAGAGGTGTGTTGAACTCACTAGGAATGGGAAAGAGTAAACCTTCTTCCCTAAAGCATGACATATTTTAGTAGAGGGATCATCACTCAGTTTGCCAGCAGAGGCTTCAGGCCCTAGAGGGGTGGGCTTGTGTGAACTGGGGCTGTTTCTTCCTTATCATTTAGCCCTCAGTCTCTTTTCCTGAGTGTAAAGGAAGTGAATAGTGTCTCTCTTGTTTCCTGCCTTGGTCTGTTTCTGCTGCTATAACAAAGATATCACAGAATAGGAAAGTTATAGTGAAGAGAAGTGAAGGGAGGTGCATTTCCTAAGGCTCTGGGAAGCAGGAAGTAGAAGACAGGCAGGTGGCCTGCTAGCATATGGGGAGATACTACTTGCTGCGTCATCCGCTAGCAGGAGAGAAACAGAGACAGAGAGAGACAGAGATACAGAGAAACAGGTACCAAGACAGAGACAGTGAGAAAGACAGACAGAGACAGAGACAGAGACAGACAAAGATTTCCAAATAAATCACTCCCAAGAAAATGGCATCAACCCTTTCGTGGAGGTAGAGTCATCACAGAGAGCCTCAATAGCTCTCAAAGGTCCCACCTGGAATACTCGCATAAGAATTAAACTTCAGTGTGATTTTTGGAGGGAGCAAATGCTCAAATCGTCGGAGGCTAAATCTAGGTCGTGTGTCAGGACACCATTACATGTGCAAAGATATGTCTGTGTACACACACAGAGCTGGAAGGTATTAAAGTGGGAAAACAGAAACGGCTCCATAGATAGATAACCCCTCTTTTCTTACATAGGATTCAACACTAGTGTGTTCCGGAAGCATCTGGAAGTGAAGTCCTATTTGCTGTAGGATACAATGCTTTGATAACAATGAACATTCTTTTAATCTCAATATGATGGTGAATATCTGAGCAATGATTCTTTTTTTTCTTGTATTTTAGGGAAGGGTCTACAGGGTGCTTAGGGTCTGACTACTAGATTGGACTCATAGTGATCCGCCTGTTTACAGGTGCCCAAGAGCTGGGATTGCAGGAGTGCGCCACCACGCCCAGTCTTAATTGCCATATCAGCACACCCTGGGGGCAGGGCCTGCACAGCAGGCCTGGGGATCGAACCCCTGGCCCCTGCACCTGCTGGCAGGCACTTTAATCTGTTAAGCTATTTGGCCAGCAAAATTGAGCAATGATTCTAAATGTATTTTGTTCTTGTTCCTAAAAGAAATGGATTCATTACAGTGTAGCCACCTTGGGCTGTGGACCTGGGGAAAATGACTTCACCACTCTACATAGTGTTTAAAAACATATAAGCCCTGGAAATTCTGTGTAGGACTTCATGGCTCCCTGTGATGCCACAAAAGGGGATGGTATTTTGCGCATTCTACTTGGAGCTCTGTTTCCTATTTTTTCTTGTTTTTTAATGTTTTGCTTTGCTTTAGCATATTGCTGTGGTCTGAATGTTTGTATGTTCCCCAAGAGCACATGTTGAAGTCTTAATATTCGAGGTGACAGTGGTAAGACACAGGACCTTGGTGAGGTTGATCAGGGAATGCCCTAAGAAGTGACAGCTGAGCTATGCCCAGCACTTCCACCACCTGGGGACACAGAAGGCACCATCTTTGGACCTGAAGCTGGACTCCCACAAGATGCCAAATTTGCCTTGATCTTGGGACTTGTCTGACTCCAGAACTAGAAGATACACATTTCTATTTGTTATGGTTTGTGTCTGGCAGTCCCCCCAGAGCCTGCTGTAGTCATGAGCAGATTTGGACAGATTTCTAGACTTAATGATTAATTCATGATCCAGGGCTGGGATTATGGGTATGAGTGCTACCCCTTCCCTGTGTCGGAGAGCCTGAATACAACGTAAGGAAGGAAAAGAGACTTGGTAGCTCTCACGGCTGCTGCTCCTCCCCTTAAACTCTTGCGGTTTCATTGTTGTCTGCCGCCGCAAGCTGCTGCCTTCTGCCACACGCTGCTCTGCCTCAGAGCCAGCCAAGTACGGACTGAAACCTCTACAAACTGTGAGCTAAATAAACCTTTCCTTCTTTAAGCCTGGATGTTGGGTATTTTCTGTCAGTAAGGAGGGAAAAGTAACAAAGACACTGCTGTTGATGATCCATCCAGCTTATGACGCATCAGTAGAGAATTCTGAGCACAGTAAGAATGTAAGAAATTTAGTTCCATTTTCTACTCTTGCGTGCTTTTTTTTTTTCCCCAGTACTGGGGATTGAATTCAAGACCTTGTGCTTGCCAGGCAAGAGCTTATTCTACTGAGCTACCTCCCTGGCAGGTTTCTACTCTTGAGATTCTTGTCCAATCTGAATTTAGCTGAAAAGTCTAATCTACATTATCCTCTGCATCTTTAGAAATCTTTCTTTAGCATACAACTGAGGCACACTGTATACTTCTACACTAACCAATTGACATTTCAGTTGTGTAATAGTTGTTATTAAATATAACTTTCAGATCTGAAATGACTGTCTTTTCCTAAAACTGGGCTTACCTTAAACAGCAAAGTTCATAAGAATTAAAAATTACGTAAGTTCTTATTATGAAAAAAAAATATATGAATTATAGCTTTTATATTTACAGTGCCAGAAACTATGTAGTCATAAAAAATGTAGTAACAAAGACGAGACACGAAATTCTGGTGAGGGGAGCATACATTTGTCACAGAAACTAAGAAAGGCCCTCAGATACACTGCCAAGTTTTGAAAATTGCTAGGACTCTTTACCTTGGGGAACTGGAGAAAAATATTCTGCTCCGCATGCTAGTGACCTTTGATGTTAGTATTATGAAGGGGCGCACTCTCAGTCTAGAGATTGGGGTGGTGAATAGCACGCAACTATACCTGTCTGACCTATGTTTTTTACGCCAGCACAAGTACTAAGAAGTACAAATACTACTATTACTCCAGTTAGCTTAGCACACTTCAGCGATTTCTTAACTGTGAGGAAAGATGGTCTATTATCAGAAACAGTTATAAAATAGAGAGCCAACCGGGAATTCTGGGTATTCTTCCCAGTATCATGTCTAGCATGGATTGCAGAGAAATGGCAGCTGCACATGACAAATGCAAGCAGCGACAATGAGACCAAGATTCTATAATGGCTTTTTTTTATTGTTACTTCACAAATAAATATTTGCATGGTCATGGAAAGACAGCCACTGAGTTCAGAGCTATAATATATCTTTCATACAACATAAAATGTTGTGCATTCTTCTCCGGCAACATGAGCTATACCTGAGTAATTAGTTGGTTTTAAAACTTTAGGTGGTGAGTCAAATGAAGGGTCTGCAGACCTGTTGGTCCTCTTCGGGATAAGAAATTGTAGGAATGCAAAATGTTAATGATTTTGGTTGTAGAGAAAAAGACCACAAAATAAATAAAAACGCTTTCTGTTTGCACCAAAGGCGGGATGATACTTCAATTCCAGTCCTTTCTGATACCATCATTGCAATCACAGCACTAATAATTATTATAAAAAGACCTCTGATAATTATACTTCTATTAGGAGATGGAGCATTATTGGTCCCCACTGTGCCACCTTGTGGTCACAGGAGAACACTCTTTTTAAAAAATATATATATTTTTTTAATTCTCGGGGAAAGTCAATCTGTCAAGTTTTTGTTTTGCTTCCATTGATACAGAATAATATTGGGAAAAGCAGCTTGGAAAGCACGTCAGCAAAACGCTCTATGCACAGCACACCACGGACACCACTGAACTTAAAAAATAGCATACACTAAGAAGCAACAATTGGCACTGACCTAAGAATGGGTGGTAGATGCTGGATTTTCACCTGTGCTACCTCCGCAGTGAGTGTACGTTTAGAAGATAAGATGGGAGTTAATTGAGGCCGGCACGCTCTATCTACAAACGCAGACATGGAAATCTGGAGGCTGTCCCTTGAAAATCTAATAGTTCCGCAATCTACCTACTGCAAGTGTAAGCAGCTAGAATTTAGATATGAATTTTAAGCATGGCATTAGAATAAGCGTGTCAATGCACATATCTAATTTAATAATATACCAAATTTTAGATCATCATTAAAGATTGACTTTATAACTATATGTCATATAGTTTCACAATTCGATGCATTTCGAAGAGTTGTAACTTTTATTTAAAGGATATTTCTAAGTCCTACCTGGTCAGTATCCAGACATGAAGGACATAAAAAAAAAGATGTGTTTAGTCAGCTTGTCCCAGAAAAGCATCAGCTAGAAACTAAGTAATATATTTTATAAAAAAAAATTCAGAAATTTAATGGACATTACAATGAACAATATTATGAGTCTAAATCATGGAATTATTTTGAACTAACAACTCTCTTTCTCTACTCTTCATTTTTTTCTTCCTTCTTCTCCTTCTCCAAGCTTTCTGTCCAAGATTAGAAATAATATGGCAAGCTGATTAAAAGTTTTCAGTCGCCAGCACCTGAGTTTAAAAATATTCATGCATTCTTATGTTGAACATCTACTGTCTGTCGGGTTATTCATAGTAAAGACAATGATGATTGAATGGGGGAAAATCTTGTCTTTGCTGAACTTCAAGTGGGAGAGAGAAAAATAAAGAAACAAATACACAATTTAATATTATGTATTGCAACAGCATTTGAAAAATAAAACAACGGGAATTTGCCTCTGCGTATGGTGACAGGCTCAGATACTTAGAACAGAGAAAATAAACCATGTAGATTCCTGAAGAAGAGACTAACAAACCAGTTGTCGAACTCTGAAGCAGGATTTGAAAATTTGAGCAAGCAGCAAAAATTCAGTTTAGGGGGCCAGCAACATAGCTCAGTGGACTAAGTGCCTGTGTAGGCAAGCACAGGGACCGGGGTCCAATACCCAGCACCACGAGCTGCTCCAGCCCTGGGCACAGAATCTGCATGTGGTGATGCGCACCTGTAATCCAGCCCTGAGTCTGAGCTGCATAGTGAGACCCTGTGACAACCAACTCCATTAAAAAAAATCAGTTTGGGTGAGGGGTGGCTTAGATAGCTACCTGATATCCATGTGGGAACATCAGCTGCTGACGCCATAGACTTGAAAGTCATCTTCCTAAGCTGGGTGTTTAAAGTCACAAGTACTGATGTGATCTCTGAGGAATTGAACGGAGGGGAATCATAGTACTAGCTAGAGCCAGAGTGCTGCAGCACGGGGGCCGAGACACTCGGGAGCAAAGGAAAGGTACCTGGGATGGAGCGGCCCAGACACTTGAAAGACAGAGCGCAATCGTTACTTAAGTGCCAATGAAGAAAGTGACCCAAACAGAGATCGTCAGCACTGAACGAAGATCTAGAAGCTTCTGGAAAGAGAAGCCAGTTAAATGTCTGACTGAAAGGGGCTCGATGGAGAAGGAGATGCAACAAAGTAGAGATAATTTTTTTTTTTTAATGGTGAAATAAATAACGGGGAAAAGATGTAGATATAAAGTCGAAGGAAGGTTTTCTCTTCTTGCTTTGTATTTTCTTTTCTTTTGATAGTGGGAGGTAGTGCAGTATGTTTATGAACAGATGGGAATGATCCCTCTCTAAGGAAAAAATAGATAATGTAGGAGAGAGAGGATAATTAAAGAAATAGAATGCTTGAATACATGAGAAGAGGAGGCACCTGGTATGTAATAAGCACACGGAGCTTTTACATATCATCTTAGGGGCAGACGTAGCTAGGAAATAGCAGACACACAGAGAAATTGATGGGTGGATTTCTTTTCAATGTTTTCTGCTCTTTTTTTTACAGGATCTCACTAGGCAGCTCGGACTTGTAGTGATCCTCCTGTTTTCAGCCTCCCCAGTTATGGGATTACAGGTGTGCACCACCAAGCCCGGACTCGGTCCTGGCTCAGTGTGCCCGGGGGCCGGGCTGGCCTGGCATGTGGTACGGGGGATTGAATCCTGGTCCCTGTGCCTGCCTAAGAGGTGCTTAGTCCGCTAAGCTATCTCACCGGCCCTGGATTTCTTATTGGCTTGGAGATTGAAAGGGGAGGTTGTTTTCTTTGCCTCCATTTCCACTATAGTAGGAAGGAATATAACCAGATGAGGATGGAGGTTATTTGCAGGGACTGGATGAAGACAGACAAGGTTTAAATACTCTTCCCAGACACTTTGGACTAGGGAAATACAATAGGACTGAACGTAATAGGACAGTCAGGCTGTCCTAAAGTCTGTCTCTAGGTTTGTGATCATGTTTTTAAAATAACGTCAGCTGATGTGGCTGTGTTCTTTTCCATCTATACCATTTGCTATAATTTAGTTTCCAAGACCTGATCAGTTGAAAAAAAAATCCAGCTTTCCAAATGAGCATGTTTTATTTTTATGAATGGTGCACACATTTCCGTTTCAATAAAAGACCGCTAATTTTATCTGCTCCTGAAACACGAATTGTGAGGAGCTACAAATAAATGGGTAGATCACAATTTGTCTCCACAAGAGCATTTTAAGATCGAAGCTTCCGCACCAAACCGAGAAGCAATGTCTGCCGTGTGCCAGTCGTTCATTGCTCTCTCTAGATGGTCATAGGTGACACTGGCTGCTGAGGGGAAGTGTGTGCAGTGCTGGGATTCTACCAAACAACGCATCATGGTCCAAGCTTTTTAGGGTACTATGTAGTTTGGGCTAGCATAAGTTTTTTTTTCTTTAAGTCCTCATAAGACAACAATATGCAATATATTAATTTTTGTAACTGTCCCACTAACCTGCTTTGAAACGGTCTCATTGCTACTTCTTTCTATTAAAAATAATAAAAATTAAAAAAGAAGTAAAAAATTAAAATCTAGACTATTAAAAAATAGCTTAGGAAAGGGTCTGAGTACTGAATGCATGAGCCAAAGAAGTATGAATTAGTTTTTGTACCCTGGAATTGTTCCAGAACGCCTGGCACCTGGCTAGGGTGGGGTGTTCCTACAGCTGAATAGCAACCAACTGGCAAACAGAAATTGCAATCAAATATTTGCTTGTCTTCATAGTAATTGAACTTAACTTGTCACCCATGACTTTTAATGCATTTGTATGTAATGCCAAAACTGGCTCTTCGGGCCCCCACCCCATCTGTAAAATCTCTATTGTCGTTTCTTTGTCATCGGACTGTTTTGTGTATTCAGTTTTGCAGATAGGAAGGAAGGGGAGAGCAATCTCAGTGGATTTGGTGTTGCCTTGACTCTGGAAGTACTGTTTGATGTACCTTTAGGATAAATTCTTTTTTAAATTTAATTTTAAAATCTCTGTTCCCATTTACTAAATTCACTATCATGGAACATAGAGGTAAGTAAAGTCAAAATCTGATAGGGCTATTTCCAATAAATCCACTGAACATAAAGATCAAAAAGGTTCACTTTTCATGTAAAAGAGAGTGATAGGTTCCAGGATAATAGTAGGCTTTATTTTTATTTTACTTTTTGATCCTGGGGATCAAACTCAGGACCTTGCACTTTCCATGCAGGTAGTTATGCCACTAAGCTATCCCTCACACCCCAATAATAAGCTTTTAATAAATTAAGGGGTTTTTGTAACTGGGAATCAAACTCAGGACCTTTGGCTTGTCAGGTGGGCACCTGTGTCACTGAGCTATACTCCCTTCCCCAAATTCAGTATATTTAATGTGTTTGAATATATTTTGTGGCATTCATTGCAACTACTATGCTAATGAGTAATGTTAAGGGCACATTTTAAAGAGCATTGAAGATTAGACACATACAGTGTAAAGGAAACTCTGAACATACAACATTTTGTGGCTGTCCTAAATTCAACTTCAATATATGAACGAGGAATATATTTATACTTAGTTGGTAGTAAAATCATTGTGATATTGGGTAGCTACTGTACATCACAATATTTGTTGAGTATCTTAACAGAACCACAAGAAAGAGGCTCAAAAAACTTGTTATTTTGTTCTTTACAAATGCTGGCAAAAGAGACAGTTTGGAAAGTGTCAAATATACTATCTTCTTGGCTTCCAATTATTTTTCAATGAGAGTTGCCAGTCTACTTAGTTTTCTCAGGAGCTTGTAAGAAGGAAAACTATTATGCTTGCGAAGAACATTGTACTGAAGAAAACTGCCCCCAAAACAGAAAACATGATTGTTTTTAAATTCATGTCCAATGGTGGTCCATGGAGAAAGAAGTGGTGATTTGCAGTTTACCATTGGTCCTGAAAACAATAATAATGAAGATAATGATACTACCAATAGTCGCAGAATCTTTGAATCAGCCCTAGGAGATCATCATATTAAATTAAGTGTGAGAAACCAACAGAAGAAATAATAGAGTGATTGCACAGTGAACACCATAGGACTTCAACATCCAAGTCTTGTAAGACTAAAAGTGATTCACACTTACATTTGTCCATCATGATCATTTAAATTATTTGACTCTCATGGGGCTTATGTTCTTGCTGAATTTTTCAAAGTTCATCTAGCAATTTTATGTTTGATGGACCAAAGAACACTCGGGAAAATTTCTACCACTTTAGTTGTGCCGAACAGATCAGAAAACACATAACTCAGGAGGGAGTGGTTCCTAAGAAGGATTTCTCTCAACTCTGCTCCTTGATTTGTAAAAGGAGAGAAAACAAAAAACAGGGGAAAGGGAGAGAATGGATTTGTTCGTGGATCTTTGGTGTACATTTAACTTTAAAGATAACTGAATACCTTCTTTAAAATTTTAAAATTTTGAATATAAGATGTTTATAGGATTCATATCTTGTTTGTGGTAATTAGCATTTTTGTTCCACTCTATTAGATACTGAAAGTTAAAAGTTCACCATAATTGATGGGCTTCTTTTGTTCATTTTTAATGTCTGATGAACTTTTCTCCTACATTTTCTTATAAGATGCAATAATTTACTACATCTAAAATCTACCATCCACTTTCCTTTTGATTTTTAACTGTTGGTCTCTACTGGAAGCAATGAAATTTGGATCCTTATACACTATGCAAATGGACAATTGTTCTCTTTGGAACTACAGTCATTTTGTGACTACTTCAGAGTTAGGAAAAATAGAAAATCAATGACTCCTACTAAATAAATATTTTGATGAAGGTTTTCATGGTCTAACCATAGATGTAGCATTTCATATCACTAATAACATTAATAGCATTCCATGTCATACAATTGCAAGTTTATTGCAGGAAACTTAATGATGAGGTAAACTCATTTTATTGCTGTTCAAGAAAACATTCAAATAAACAAAAGCTAAAAACTCTACTCTACTCTACTCGTATTGAAGTTTTGATGCTGAAATAAACTCATAATATAATTTTACTGAAAAGATTCAGTTAGAATTGTAAGTAGATATAATGGAGTTAATGGAGAAAAAAACAAACAAATTAATTTCTAGGAATTTCTAGTAAGAGCAAGTCTTTGGTGAATTTGCAGTTAGGTTCACAGATACAATGTGTCAGATTTTGTCCTCTGTGAGGGATGATGGTAAAAGATACTCAGTAAATGAGGGTGAACACTTGCATTCTACATCTCTCTTCTTACTGAATCCAGTAGAGGAATTTCCCTGAGCTTTTCCCACTGTTGATTTTGAACTATTTCTATGGGCCTGGGAGAAAGCTCAGTAGAATAAAGGCCTGCTTGGCAAGTGCACGGTCCTGATTCAATCCCTGGTACCAAAAAAAAAAAAAACCAAACAAACAACTATTAGAACTATTAGAGCGCAGGCCTGGTGAGTGAGTGAGACGACCCAGGCCGCAGGATCCTGAACAGACCCAGAGCTCAGGCCCGGCGAGTGAGTGAGACGACCTGGGACCCTCAGGATCCTGATTAGACCCAGAGCTCAGGCCTGACGAGTGGGTGAGACGACCCGGGGCCCTCCAGATCCTGAATAGACCCAGAGCGCAGGCCCAGTGAGTGAGTGGGTCCAGCAAGGAACCCTTCAGCAGAACTCCCTGCAAAGAGGCTAGAGGCAAGACCCACCCA
>NDGM011071942.1:0-10099 GCA_002564305.1 Octomys mimax
GTCTGCTAAAGACCTAGCATCTGCCAGCAAACCTGCTACTGCCATCCCAACATGCCGATCAACGTTAAAAAGTTGTTTGTTGGAACCTTCTTCGTAAAGTTTAGAAAGAACTAATTTTTCTACCCCAAAGACAACACCATCTTTACATATGATCCCAATAGCTGTACTACTATTTTCCACAGCCTTCATAGCATATTCAACTTGAAAAACTCTCCCATTAGGAGAGAATGTGGAGGCTGATAGATCATACCTGGTTCCGATTGAGCTCATCTTGTCCAAACCACCAGAGCGCGTTGGGAGTGCAGGCCCAAAGCCATCACTAAATAAATCTTGATTTGAATTTTATTTCAAAGGTAAATACACCTTTGGTTCCACTATTTTACAATTATTTATTCAATTAACTAATATTAGTACCTGCTCCGATGCAGCCATAGCTCAACTTCTTAGTTTGTATTAGGAATATCATTTCTAGTCCACTAAGGTATTAATCCTGCACCTACCTTTAATAAGTGAAATCTTTAACTTCTCTAGAGTTGGTTAAGTAAAAAAGTTTTAGTTTTATAGCATCAGGAAAAAGCCTTTTCGTCCAGGTTCGGCCCAAATTTGCTTACACACGTTCCCCACTCAAGCAAACGTGTAAAGCATGCTGTTCTCCGAGCTCTTCTATGTGATCCAACCCCATATATTATATTACACTTATAAAATACCATGAAGCCCTTATGAATTAAAAGATAATTAGCGGTTCAACACGCACAAGACATTAGGCCCAAAGTGTCAAAAATGTCATGAAAGATCATAAATCATGGTCTGCTTGCATTGATCCCTTATAGAGTTAGTTTTTAAATCATCTCTTTAACACCTTGTAAATGTACAAACAAGTATGGACCCAAGGGAAACTTTAATATGTTTTTCATACATATTTTAATTTCATCTCAAAGTGCTAGCTGCATAAAAATTAAGTCAAACTCACAAAAACTCATTGATTTCCTTGGGATAAAACCCATCTGTCCAAACTAATTTAGAGCCTTTTTGAAGCCATAAAGTTAGTCCTGCAACACTGAGGTCATTATGGGCATCCTGAGCTGGAGGAACTCTTGTGTAATTTTAAGAAGGCAATTTTGTTATATTTACTGTATTTAAATACAGTGCTACTTTTCAGGAACAAAAGCCTCACTGTGTAACTGTATTGAAAGTAAACCAGAAGCTGTGAAAAGAGAGATCTGTTCTTTTCCTTGTGATTAATGCACCTTTCTGCCAAAATTGAGACTTCTTAACTGAGCCCATTTAATACAAAGTAAACGAATTCTGCTCTTTGGATATGATCCTCTGGTTAAACCCTATAGATAAGGCTAAAACAGTGAAAAGCTTTTCATTCTAAACAAAGGATGTTTTGATAGAAAGGTCAATGCTAACGTCCTTTATATTGTGATAACAGGAAAGGGAAATAACATATTAATGGCCACCCATGCCATAGTGCTCTGGGTGGGGAGGATAGAGGGGATACAGGGGTAAAGACCATTTGGAAGCTGGAAAGGAGGTGGCAGAGACAAATGGATTTCTTCCTTTAAAATTCTTTTTTGAAGGGTATTTGCTTTTATTATATATTGAGCCAAGTAGACTGAGAAAGATCAGAAGACAACTTTGTGGATACTGAATTAGGCTTGCATTTCTCTCCAGTGTGCAATAGAGTATCTCCATAGACCCACAGTGATTCGTGGGGGAATTGTGTTATGATAGATACTAATTGTGTGTCCAAGCTTCCAAATGGGACAAATAAGTTGAAAGTCCTTCTGTCATGAGATGCATGGGGAGGGAGTTCCACAATGTGATGGTATCACCTGCACAAGCTAAGGGGCTTTGGTCCTCAGCTTTCTCTCACTCTAACAAAATACCTGAAATAAATTAGCTTGTAAAGAGAAGAGGTTTCTTTTGGCTCATTGTTTTGGAAGTGCAATCCTTAATCAGCTCAATAGATTGCTTTTAGGCAATTTGCTTTTAGGGGTGCTGCAAGGTATTGCTGGGATACGTGAGTTCAGGAAGTGACAGGGGTAAAGAAAGGAGTGGAAGTCTCACCCCATTGATCTGAGAACCTCCCACCAGGGCCCACATGTCACCAGATCCACCAGTGTCACCTTGTGACCAGGCTTCTAATACATGTGGGGGAATCCAAAATCAGCAGAGACCTGCCTTGCCCAGGTGAGGCTCCTTGGCTAGCTCAGGAGCGAGCCTGTCCAAGGCCTTGGCTTTGCCCATAAGGCCAGGTGGGCAGTGAAAATCAGCCCTCCATCTTGCTTTCCCTCCTTACATGCCTCTCCATTTTTGTTTCTCCACTTCATAAGGAAGGTTGTATAGTAATCTAACTCAGGGACTGGCATCCTTTTACAACTCCTAGTGAAACTTGTTTGTTTTTCTGAGATCATCCTGTTCCCTTACTAAGTTCCTAATAGTTATTAGGAATAGCATTATTGAAATGGGGGGAGGAAATTCTTGAACAAGTTGGATGATTTGCTTGAATCACTTTTTCCATTCATTTATTGAACAAATATTTACGAGGGCCCACTAGATTCTAAGTGCTCAGTTACATGTTAGATACACAGATACACTGTAGTCAGTCCTCACCCACAAGGCTACAGAGAAATAGATGTGCAAACACAGATGGCAGGGTACTGATGGGCTAAGGATAAAACTTCAAGCATCTCTCGTTGGGCTGGCAGCTACTATTCATTGCCTTGTTTTTCCAGGAGGCCAGCTAAATGCTCCAGGTTGGCAATGGAAGCATCGCTTTGCATTTCTCAGACTAAGATTTATGCAGAATGCTTTGAAAGATTTCTGCTTCACTTCTTTCTAAAGATGAAGAAAAGAAAGGAGAAAGTAAAGTCATTTAATTTTTAATAATTGGTTTTTAATCAATGCAGTGATTTGTAGAGGGATTGTCTGGCTCTACAGTGCCCCCTTCTGGTTGGCTTCTCTGAGACAACAACCAGTAAAAAGCCCATGAAAGCAGAAGCTACATTTACTGGTACATTACACACATCGTTCAATCAACTTACAAGGAAAGTCTGCTATCATCTCCACTACAAAAATAAGGTTCCTGAGGTCCAGCAAGCTAAGCGTGGCCATCTGTCTTATAAACACCAGGAATCAAGAAATAAAACCAGCCCAAATGGCTGTGATGTATGCCTAATTACTCCATTTTCCCTTTCCCTTGCAATTAATTAGTCAATCAACATGCAACTACTTCCTAGCAACACCGAGAATTGAGGCTTCCCCTGTATATCTTTTCAACATTGTCACAGACCATGGAATCCTCAGCAGAAAAGGAAACAGTCACACAGTACAGGGATGGAATGTAGTTCGACAATAAACTTATAAAGGTAGAGCATGAAGCAAGGCAAACCAGCAAAAAAATCAATGTGGAATGGATGTCTAAATGCAAAGATTTTATTCTGCCTTAAATTATCTTCCTGCAGAGCTCCTCATATTGCTGTGCATTGTATAGCCCCACTTCTATGAACACCAACTAACGAACACTCACCTCAAGCATAGATGTAGTCACGCACTGTTTTCCTATTGAAGAAAATCAAGTATACTGAACTAGACAATGGAATCCTTTGCTTTTTCCTTGTGCATAGGAAAAGATAATGACACTTTTGCCTATGGCTAGATCAGTGCCATGTGATTACGTAATGTTAACCAAAGACATCAAAGAAAAGCAGTTGGCTGAACACTGATCAAGGCGTTTCTTGATTCTCTTCTCAGGAGAGAAGAGGCTGTGATGTAGGCTCCGAGGCCACCACATTCTCCTCCACTGCTGCACAGTCCCGAGGGTGCCCTGCAGCCAGCACCTTTACTGCCCACTTCACTCATTTCCAGGTCATCAGCAACAGTGGCTCAGGCACAGCACAAAATGTAGGTAAAGGCAGTCTGCTTGTGCCAGTTAATTCTCTACAGGATCAACAGGGCTCTGGTACTTTAGGTGCTTTCAGAATGAGATTTGGTATCTGCAGAGTGTAGAAGTTAGGGCCACAAAAGGCAACTTGGTGGCCCTCAGTCATGCCATGCATGTACTGTGTGCTTGGCGAGATACTCTTTTCAAGCACTTTCTGTCCCCTGGCCTGTAAAATGGGTAGAGTAATTTTCCTCCCAGAGGATCAGATGAGATGACATGTGGAAAATCATCTCTGAGATGACAAGTAGTATGTGATAGATATGTCCTTCTTATTTTCCTTCAGGGTTATAGACTTCTTCCTGGACGTAGTCTGTGAAATTTCTAAAGGATAAAGAGCACGGGCGCTTTGCCCTCGACATGATTTAAACTCAGGTTTGAGCATACATGGAAGAAAACCCCAAATAACAGAAGTTTCATTAATAGATGCTTGTTTCTTTCTAAAGCATTTTTTTGCAGGCTGTCTAGCCAGTGCGAGGCATGGCCGTGTCTTTGACCTGCAAACTGGAGAATGTCTGAAAGCTTCTATGACACTTTTTGTGCCATTTCACTGGCCAGGATGAGCTCATATGGCCTCGATCAGTCTCAAGTAAAACCAGGAAGCTATTATTGTGGGCAAGCTAAGGCCACAGGAAAAATAAAGAATAGATATTAGTTAGAGAATTAGCTTATTTTGCCATAGTTTTCCAGTGTCAAAGTCAGCAGGGAAATGAAATTTGTCTGAAAATATTCAAAATTTTTTATGCAATGTACCATTTTAGATTTCTTAAAAGGAAATTAATATTTCTGTTGAGTAGCTAACATCAAATTTGTATGTTTGAGTGTAAAAGTAAAATAGAATAAAAGGAAACTTAAAATATTCAGAGATGACACTTATATTATCCCATATTTTTCCATATGTGTATTATACTCAAAGATTTTTTTTTTAATTCAGAACAATGTGTCCGCTTTGAAAGAACTCTAAATGACAGGTAATTATGAGGAGCAAGTATCACCTTGGCAGATCTCATGCTAAGTTATGTAATAAGCAAGTGATTAAAATCAGCATTGTTGTCAAACTGAAAAAAATTGTTTTAAGTTCCCCTTAAAAATAAAAAATAAAATAAAATCAGCACCGTACCTAAAGTCATAGGGTTTCACATGCAATGTATGTTATTTCCATGTCCGCAGATGTAGAACATTTTTTCCCCTCTCCTTTCAAATCATATTTGTTACACATGCTGGCTTAATAGTTTATTCTGTGGTCAGAAAGCAAATAATTCAAATATCGATGTTATTTCATTACATATATGCTCACAACTCTGCTCACAATGCACATAGTCACAATACATTGATAAGTGTACCACATGTATAAGTCCAGTGATGTTACAGCTTTCTCTAGAAAATGAGTTTATCCTCTATTTCGTCAAATTCTCAGAGTTTAGAATTTTTCTAGGATGTAGTATAAATGTTTTTTTCACTTTTTAGAACAATCATACATTTTCTTCAAAGTTTCATGTTTTGAGAAGGTAGCTCTCAGAGGAGAAATGTGAAATATAAATAGATCAGATGAAGTTTATGTACAATGTAAGGCTTTATTTTGTTTTGTGACCATTTCTGTGATAAATGTAGTCCCTGAAATATAACCTGGTTGTGAATTGTGGTTAGAAATGGGTTTCCAGGAGGCTCCTTCTTGGCTTTGGCTGATGTCATGGTCCTAGGCAGGATTCCCATAATACCTGGCTACTATATTGCATCTAACAGTTCTCCTAATTTTCATATATACATTTTGTTTTGTAACTGCAATAAAACATTCCAAGTATTGCATTTCTGGGTAATTACAGCACTTTCAAAGCCCCTTAGGATCTGAGGTGTCCTATGTATGAATTAAGAAAACAGTTCTAAGCATAAGAATTTGTACTGTCAGTAAATTTGGTTGAGATCAGTGATAGGGTAAACCAGGCTTAGTTTGGACCTGAAGTCATTAGGGCTTCTATTAGAAGCACATTAGAGCAAAGGAAGGAATAGTTTTGTGAATATCACAACATTTCTCCTGGGCCAGAGCAGTACCAGAGTGACTATTTATCAAAGTGACTATTGCCAATCTTGAAAATGGCTCAAATGGACTGGGGATATAGTTCAGCGGTGCAGTGCCTGCCTGGCAAGTGCAAAGCTCTGAGTTCAATTTGCTATACCCACAAAAAGAGGAAGGAAGGAAGGAAGGAAGGAAGGAAGGAAGGAAGGAAGGAAGCAAGGAAGGGTTTTCAATATCCGTTTCAATCCTGTGTGGACAGAACTCAAATGATTGTTACCTTGACATAGGGAAAGGACAGTGTCTGAAGACTGGACAAATTCCCCAGGCTCCCACCTATTCAAAATGTCCCTATTTGGAGATATAGGAGTAGAAATTCCTTTGATATTCTTTCCCAACTCAGTGCAGAGAAGGACAACATTACACTTCTGTGTTTTCTGGATCATTACTGCTAGCTCAGCACCCTCTGCAAGACAATTTCCTAAACTCTTGTAGGCCTCAACTCTCATGATGGCTGCTATTTTTTTTTCCTTTTAATTATTTGTTTGCCCTATCTATGTGTTAAGTTGTTCAGGAAGAAGCATTTAACATCTAAACCCCAATTCACTTCTTTCTTTTTCTTCAAGAAAAAAAAAAATCTCGAAGCATCATTTGTTTTTTCTTCGTTAGAAAGAGGAAATGGTGTTTTATCAAAGGTAAATAGACTTGCACACAGATGGGCTGGAGTTCTGTTCGACGCTCAGAGCCCGTGAAGTTTGATTAGGTACTAAACTTGGCACAGGGAGTCCTTCATTCATTCCGTCAGCCAAGTCACGCCACTGGTCTCCACTTTTGGAAAGTTAATTACCTACATGCTGCTAGTGAAGGCTGCAGGCAGTGGATTTATTTGATCACAGCTTAGGCAAATAGTAATCAACTCTTCGTCATATTCAGCCAGAAGTAACTCACATTCAAAGCACACAAACATGCACACCTATGGAAAAGGAAAAGAAATGAGCACAATAACAGCTCACAGATACACTGTCCTGGGTCCCACCTGCCACCTGGTAACTAGGACAAGAAGCTATTTTCCACCGGTTCAGTTTTTACAATCATCCTAAGTATATACAGAGGGATGGTTCCATGTCCCTTATGGATACCAAAATTTTTAGATGCTCAAATTCCTCACACAAATGGTATAACCTTTGATATCCTTTATTCATGTCCTCCACTGTCCTTTAAGTCATTTTTAGATCATTTGTTGTAGCCAATGAAGTGCTGTGCAATGATATGTGAAGTGTTATACTAAATTATTTTGAGAATAATGATAGGAATGATTCTATCTACATAAAGTTTAAAAGTAGATCAAATTAAACATGAAGTGTCTTGGGAATGTATGAATAATCTGTACTAATGAAAACAAGGCCATTATTACATGAAATTCAATAGTATGTCTAACTCTGAAGAAGAAAGATGGGAAAAGGTAGGTTAAATACTCCTCAGGGATTCCAAGGTACAGTGATGTTTTATACATTTGCTAGATTTGAGATATACTGAATTCATTTCATTTTAATTCATTGATGTTTAAAATTTATATATTCATAAGTATAATCTTTTTTATGAATATGATATATTTAATGGAAAAAAGTTTCTTAAGAACTGACAAGAGTGCAGACTAGGGTGGGATTTCGGAGAAGTCCTCTTGAGAGGAGGTAAGAGATGCTCACATTACAGAAGGATGCCTGAGGAAGGTCTGAGGGCAAGCTTCCCAAGGAACATGGAAAAAGCAAATGCAAATAAGCACAGAATGTAGACAGGGTTGGAAACTTCCAAACTGAAGAGAAGATCTGCAAGGTTAAAGAGGGGCAGATGAGATCTACGGAAAAGAAAGAAGGCAAATTACAAAGTTTAATAGGCCAATGTTTGATTGAAAGTAACTGAAGAAAAATAACGTAATATTGGTAAGAAGTGACAATGTGGAAAGACTGTTATATAATTACTATAACAGTGACTACACCAAAGGCAAACAATAGTAGGCAAAGCCTTATGATAGAAAGAAACAAGGGCTTGCACCCCACCCTTCCAACCATTGTTACCCTCCTCAAACACAGGAACTTCTTAGATTTATGGGTTTATTTCTCTACTTGCCTCCACAACTCTAAAATCTATGTTGTAGCCACTCTTTCCTGACAATCAACTGTGTTATCTATCTTGAACCTTTGACATGGTGGATGCAAAGTTAGTTCGTGCACAGCACTGCTTATCCTCTTTGGAACCTATGTCACTGCCCCTACATCTTCTACAATTTTAGATGTAAGACTTACATTTATATTTTTGTTCCAGAAATTTTAGACAATGTCTGTTAATTTTTGAGATATAATATCCAAATATTTTCTTAATCATAATCAAGTCTTTCAAGATTTAACTATGGCTTGACTCTAAAGCCAGAAATGTTAGATTTGGTGATGAAGGCCTATAAACACTGCTTCTTGTGTGTGTGTGTGTGTGTGTGTGTGTGTGTGTGTTTGTGTGTGTGTGTTTATTTAGTACAGGGTATACAGGGTCTCACTACATAGATTGGACTCAGTGATTCTCCTGTTTTCAGCCTCCCAGGAGCTGGGATTACAGGTGCACACCACCACGCCCAGTCTCCTTTGCCCTTGCAGCATGCCTCAGGGGCAGGGCCAGCATAGCAGGTCAAGAACAGAACAGTGGTTGCTGAGCTCTGCCTAAGAAGGCATCTTAGTCTGTTGAGCTATCTGGCCAGCCCTCTTACTGCTTCTTTGAGAAGCAAGACAGAATACTCAAATTATATTCTCCTTTCTTAAGGTTTCCTGTTGTGACTTTTGCCATTCAAAGAAGAATGTCTTAGGGCCAAAGGTAAGTTGATTTTGAACAGTGTTACAACCATCAGCTGCACAATATTATGCCAACATTCATATGCATTATGTTGGAGTGTAGTTTTTATTCTTGTGATAATTAACATTTGTTTCTTTGTTTTTGAGTTACTTTCATTTTAGGTAGTGGCTTTAAAAAGTACTTTCTTCATAATCAACTGTTAGAAATAATATTTAGGCTCACTTGACAGCACAGAGAAAACCCCTTTTTTATAATTAAGAAGATAGAATTTATTTATTTATTTATTTGATTTTTGAAAGGTTTTGGGGTACCAGAAATCAAACTCAGAATCTCACTGTTACCAGGCAGGCACTGCACCACTGAGCTATGTCCCAAGGCTTGAGAAAACTCTTTAACCAAATTATTTCAATGCTGCTAAAGAATATTTGCCACAGCCTATGCCATAAAATGAAATTTCACTATATTTACACTCAAATGAGATGTCAGAATAATGTACTACTCAGAGTGTGGCTCTGTTTTCCAAGCCTTAAACTTCACTAAAAATGTTAAGTAATTTTCAGATTCCTTGTGGTTGGACCAATAGTATGAATGTTTGTGATGCATATTGCTTTACTGTGTCAAAATATGTATTAGTTTTCTTAAACTTTGTAGTTATTGCATTGGATCTCTTTCATTATTTTTGTTACTGGCTTTTTTCTTGAAATATAATAACTTGATGAACCAAACAAGACATTGGATTTCTGCACAGTTAAGTGTTGAAATATATTTAAAAGGAAATCCTACCTAAAAGTAGATGCATTTCTGATAAACTTTCTGAATGACTGAAAGATTATTCTATGCTTTCTGTTGAGATGACAGTTTGGCTAGGTATAACATGTTTACTTAAGAAAGATTTTTTTAATTAATTTTATTGAGAAACAAATAGCAACGAGATAGTTTCAAAACAGGTTACTAAGACAGTTTCAATAATTAATACATTGCATATTGTTGTAATCATAATGGTTATTCACAATACAAGATGTAGACATAATGTCCTGTCCAAATACTATTAGTACAAATCTTTCTTCTTGTTGAATTAAGAGAAAGTAGCTCTATATCTATCCTAATTATTTTGTATATACAGATACAAAATGGTCCTTCATTTTATCCCCTTTTTTGCTTAGTTTTGTCAGAGATGGGTATTCCATTGCCATTTAAATATTGTAGATGAGTGAATTCAGCAAAATAATCCAACATAGTCCAGTAGTCCATAATAGTATTGAGTTATCCTTAGGACTGGCAATGTCAGAAGTTGTGGACTTGAG
>NDGM011071984.1:0-11988 GCA_002564305.1 Octomys mimax
AATATGCAATGTATTAATTATTGAAACTGTCCTACTAAATGGTTTTGAAACTGTCTCATTGCTTTTGTTTCTCAATAAAATTATTTAAGAAAAAAACAGATGACTTTTTGACCTCTATTCAATAATGGTTTAAAAGACTCCTGTACTTTTAAGAATTTTAAAGTGAAATTTGCCCTCTTTGGAGTGAAAGTTTGCTTGGGCTTAAAAGAGACAGTATATTAATTACATTTTTCTTTTTAAATCATCATTACTCCTTGGAGTCATCCTGACTTTTTCAGAGCAAAGTAATATTAATCAACAAGTACATCTATTTCTGATTTTAGCTCTTCAGACAACTGGTTATTATCAAGACATTCTGCAGTTTTTAAAAACCATTTTTAAAAAACCATCTTGTTTTGCCTATGTATAGTGCAACCTACTAGCTGTAATAATTTTTGTACTTATAAACACTGACATTTTCTTAGAGATTGAGTTCTTAAAACTTGCAGTAAAAATACCAAACACTGCAATACCTTGCAAGCACTTTTTTCTTGTGCTAAAACAGAAATATTCCACAGTTAAAGTGTCCAAGTTAATATTCCAAGTTAAAATTATTATCAGATAATTTGCTCATTATATAAATAAAACTTTTTTATTCCATTCTTCATTTTAACTTTCTTGGTAATGATGTCCTGTACTTCTGGTCAAACAGGTTGAAGTGAAGATTAACACTTTATTTTTGTTTAAGGAGCTCTGAAAGAGTTAACATATAAGCCATATTGCATAAGTGGTAAAGATCTATAATTAGGAAAAAATTGGTCGGGCATAATAGTAATTGCACGAAGAGGATAAATTATTTTAAAATAAGGATGCGCTATAGTTAGGTCTAGATTAAAACATTCTTCAATTATGAAATATAACCAGAACTTTTGACTATTAAACATGACTTTTCTAAATGTATAATCCAGTAATTTTATTTACTATAGCACTTCATAACTTATTAATGTTTACTGCACCTCTGATGATACATTTTGTTAGTCATTATCCAATAGCTCTAATTTAAAAATGAAAATATGAAACAAATTTGATCGCTCTTTTTATAAAAAAAAACACTAATGTACCCATTGTATCAAATCAAGGCCAAGAAGAATTATGTTTCATGCAGCAAAGTTATCAGTGAGATGACACTTGCCTGTATTTGCTTAAATGGATAAACATATTGTTCAAAGATTTTGCACTACACAGGATACATAATCATTTGCACTTTTCTTGGAAATTGCCTGTACATTCAATAAGCCAAAAACACTTGGTTAGCCGATGTTGGGAGAAGTGGCTAAATTTATTAGATTGGTTTACTAATGGAAGAAATGTCAGTGTTTAAAGTGAGGTGGTCCCCACTGAGCTGATCTCGATTATAAGTAAAATATTTATATTTTCTGCTCATCACAACCACTGGGCTAAGATGGGAGGCAGCTAGAGATACCGGAAAGGAAACCAACTAAGCTATGAAGCAGCACAGTCTCTGGTCCTGTTTCTAATGATAAGTCTATCTGTTATGTACCTAAACGAAACATCTAGTGGTCTTTCAAACCACTACATTTAGACTATATTTTACATGCATGTACACCTTGCAAATTCCAGGCCAAATTAATCAAAGCTTAAATTGACGAGAAAAAAGGAAAAATAAAAGTATTAATTATTGAAATTCTCAAAGCAGGAATGAGAAGTTGTAACTTTGTCCCTTGTCTTGACAATTATAAAAAGTTTTAAAATCCTTTGAAAAAGATAGGACAGGAACAGATAAAATTAAACAATTTCAAATAATTGTGAAAAGTAAAAAGCAAAAGAAATTAAATACTAGACAACTATAAGTATAAATCAGGATAGCAAAGGTAAAGCAAGCATACTAGAACATTCAAAGGTCTTAAAATCACCCTATATAAGGCAAAACCTTTCAGAAAAAGTTAAACAGAACAGTGCAATAGCTCATTGCATGACTTTCTGTAGCACTAGGGATTGAACCCAGAGTCTTCACACTGACCTGTATCTCCATCCCATCCTTTTTGTATTTTTCACTTTCAGGCAGAATGCCACTAAGTTGTAAGTTTGTTGAGATTTAGGTTATTTGTTAAGCTACTCTAAAGCTAGTTGAAGCATAAAAGTTGAGTATTGTTCTAGAGTGCCTATCATTTTCACCCTAGTTAATATAAAATTACCTTTTAACATTTGTCTTTGATTTTATACTTAGTATTTGTGTGACTAACACCAAAAAAATCATTATTATTTTACTCGCTCAACCAATTTTCTCAAATTCTAGTTATATGTCAGAGACTACAAGTTGAAAGCCCGCACTAACTCTCTTCTCATGGAGCTTATAAATAATATAGTCATTACTATAATTAATACTAAAAGTCCATATTCTTTCCCCTGTATTTTTTCAAGTCTTGTTTTTTGGTTTTTTGTTTGTTTGTTTGTTGTTTTGGTTTGGTTTGGTTTTGTGGAACTGGGGATTAAACTCAGGCCCTTGAGCTTGCCAGGCAAGAACTTATTTTACTGAGCTATCTCCCCAGCCCCTCCCCTGTATTTTTTATGGGAAAGGCAATTTTCATTCTAGAGTCTGATGTGTGACATTTTAACATGATGGTTTTTTTTGAAAATAATACCCATATTTGCTGCTCTTTGGTAAGCTGAAGCAAGAGTATCTCAAGTGTGACCTCAGTCTGGGAAGCTTAGGGATTTAGCTAAACTCTATCTTCAAAAATCTTTAAAGGCCTGGGGATATAGCTAAGATCAAAGGCCCTGGGTTCAGTCTCCAGTGTCACAAAATAAGGGAAGGAATCAACTTAAGTATCCACCATTGTGTGCTTACATGAAGAAGATATTGTGTGTAAACACAATAAAACATTATCCAATCTTTGAAAAGGAGGAAATACTGTCATTTGAAACAACATGTCAATCAAAGAGGGAAAATACTGTAGGATTTTACTTTTCAAAGTGTCTAAAGGAAGGAAATTCATAGAGATCCCATGTAGAAGGCTAGTTACCACAGACTGGCAGGTAAGGTCCTGTAGAGGGATTTGTCAAAGGGCAAGAAGTTTCAGCTAAACAGGAAGAAATAGTTCAAGATGTGTGTTGTGCAATATGCTGTTTACATCAACAATGTATTGTATTCTTGAAAATTACTAAGAGGGCAGATTTTAAATGCTCATCCAAGTGCAGAAAAGATGATACATACATGAGTTAATGCATGTGCTAAGTAGCTTGACTTCGCCATGCCACAATGCATGTATGCATTTATGGAAAGGGTATGGAAGACAATAAAGATGTATAATTATCACTTGTGAATTTAAAAAGTAGATAATGACAACAAAGGATAATTACACTGCTGGGCTGGCAAGATAGCTCAGCAATCTAAAACGACTGCTTAGGCAAGCTTAGGCAAGTGCACAGGGACTGCTGTTCGATCCCCAGCACCACACGCCATGCCAGCCCTGCCCCCAGGGTGGGCTGAGCTGGCCACAAGAAAAATCATCACACAGTTAACCACAAGGACCTTTGCATGATGAGGAAGAAGCACATGGAGGCCACTCAGGAGGTTCAATTGTTTCACCCAACAGTCTCCTCTTTGTCGATCATCCATACACAGGGATCACTACCAAGAAACTGCCCTATCTGGCCAGAGCCACAGTCTCCTGTGCTTCCACCAGGAGGTGGTGCAGCTTTGGGTTGTTAACAAGCATCCACAGCGTTCTTTGCTTTGCCAGTGCCTTGATTTTCCTTCCTGTATCTGTACAGCACCCTCATAACCACTGTTCTACTTTCCTGAACTTGATTCATGGGCAGGACCCATACTGGACTAGAATGTGAAAGGTCAGATTTCCCTCTGCTAAGCAATGTAAGGTTGTTCTGCCTTCACGACAAAGAAAAGAGTTGTTTTCAGCAAGCTCAACCCTCCCCAAACTGCTCCACTAACATGAAAGCAAGGTAACTGGCAGCGATGGAGCAAGAATAGAGAGAGATTGATGCCAGTTAGAAGAACGAGGGGAAATCTAGAGTATAAAAGAGAAATTGAATAGCACAGAATCTGTAGGTACAAACTGGAGAAGCTGGTGAGAAACACATTTGATTTGACAGGAAAAAATGATTAATAAAGTATGGCACTAAGGAAGATTCCAAAATGACTAACTTAGAGGAAACAGTAAATGACAATACCACTGGTAGACACAAGGAACAGTTGTGGGGGAGGGGGAAGCATTGTTTGTGGGGAGAACATACTGGCTTAATTTTTGGACAACCTAACTTTAATGAACCTGTAGGGCAACTAAGATAAGAAATCTGGCAAATATCTGGGAGAAATTTGCTTGAAATATAGTTAATATGATAATAAATTGTTTGACCTGAGCACCAACAACAGGTAAGAGGTGGCCACTAGAATAATAAGAGACTAGACATTATGGTTAATTAGTCCATAGAACAGAGACAAATGACTCTGTCATGGCCTTCCAACTCTACACTTTGACAGGTTTCAAGTTCTCAGGGGAATTAGATTAAGGTATTTTCCTATTGACATAAGATAGCATGAAAAGGTAAACCATCCCAATAAATTACTTAAACCAGAATCACAAGGCAAACAATGCAAAAAGTAAATTCAATGGATTGTGTTATTAATGACACAAACTAGCATCTTCTACTTTCAAATCTCATAAGAATTGTGTTATATGTAAGCAACACTTTTCTCAGACCCAGAGCCTTTAGGAGCACTCTATCACATCCTTGTGGCACCAGGCGGGCAACATTATGGATCATCAAGACAGGTTGGCTGGAAGGTAGATCACTTTTGTCAAGGAAGAAAATTTAAAGAGTCAAAGGATCATAACTCTTATCCTCTACCATAAAAGTGGCATTGTTGATGATTTAAGAACTTGGGATGGTGCTATTCAGCCAGGATAATTATAAAAAATACTCCATTGTGGAATATTATTCCAGAGGTCTGTAAATTTTCTGTCACTTTTCCTATTTCAGCTCATCTTCCACATCAAAAAACTCACACTGTCCATAAAATGGACAATATGCCACCTAACAGTTATATCAGAAGAGATCCTTTATGTGAAATCATGTGATAAAGTGCTGTTTGAGCCAAAGGTAATAGTAGTTATTTCAGCCTATCACAGGACTAGTGCATCAGGACTCTGAGATTTAGAGTCGAACTCTTGTATTTTTTGCCCAGCTCTTAGAAATAGTCAGCACACAGAATTCTAAGATAGAAAAAACAATTACATAGAATTATGATCATTACTCTAGAGTTGCTAGATTTAATTGAAATAGCAAAGTAATAAAGTGCCAGTTTTATTAACACTTATTTTCTACACATTGTCAACTCCTTTCAAATTCCACCTTTGACCCAGAATATAAATTCGATCCCTTCCTTTGAATGACTACATTTGTCTCACCTTTCACATTATCTTTTCAATCACTGTTAACTCTCATCTGAGTTTAGAGCTCCACAGCTTATCATCTGAAAATATAATTCTGGCTGCTAGGATATATAAATATGGTGACCAATTGTACGGATGAATTACTAATAGATGTTCAGTTTAGTTTTAGTTTTACTTTTAAGTGGTGTTTGATTTGTCCTTTTCAACCTTTTTCTTTGAAAGCAACATAATGAAAGAAAAAATAAATACCTGTCTCAGGTTGAACGCCTAATTTCTGTTAGTTAAGACATAACTATGTGATTAAATTGTTGCCAGAAATGTCTTGCCAAAATTTTGATTAGTTTTTAAAAAATATTTTAAACAAAGCGTCTTCTCATATTACTCGAAACTGTCTTCTAAGGTATGCCATTGCCCAAATGCATATATATTTCTAAGCTGGAGGGAAAAGAGGGTACTGAGAGGTATAGCACTATCATAAATTAATCATTGCACTAACTACTTATCTTGCATGATCAGAATGTTTAAGTCTGCATCTAACAGATTTGGTGTATTTATAATTTGTAATTTTCCAAGCAAAAAAGGAATAATGGTTTCTCTATTTTTGATGATATACACAATCCCTACACTAAGACAGAAAATAATAAATTTGTAAAACTTTACACTAATTCTATTAATTTAAATTCCTTTTACACCAATTTTATTCCCAGTGTTGTATTAATTTCCAACAAATAAATCGTTTGCTAAACAATTAATAACAGAATATGTAGGCTAGCTCTGATAGGTGTTCCACTTGCTATGACACAGTGAAGGAGTTATGTAGTTTTTAAGGAGAGGAAGTGTTTCAGAAAGCATGAACAGGTAGAGTGCAATACTGTCTTACATACCATGGAGTAACTCTGAAAAGTGCCTAGTTTCATAAGCTTAAACTTCATTTCTCAGAATTTCCACCTCTGCAGAGTCTGTGTTTCGGGTGGAGCATGGGAAAGTTGAAAGAAAAAAGGTGAAGGTGAAGGTGAAGCAGTAGCCATATTATTTATAAACTATAAAAGGCAGCAGAATGCACAGGCTGCTCGAGATCATACTTAGCATTTCCAGGTATGGAAATTGAACATACATTTAACAACATTTTTACCTTACTGTAGTGATAGATACATTGTGTCAATTTGAGAAGGTAAAAGTTTGGCTGGATCAGCTCAATGACTCCAACCTGAGAGCATGGAGGGCCCACCCTAGAGCAACTCAGCACAAAAAGGATATAGAAGGGGAAGGATATAGAAGGATGTAAAAGGATTCTGCCTGCCGCTTACTCAGAGGAGCTCTGGTCTTTGCAGTCAGCATGGAAGGAAGGGAGAGAGGATTTCAGGAAGCTGCATCTATTTCTCCTCCCTTTTCTTTGCTGTTTTCTGCTGCCATGAACAGCTGCCCTCTACAATGTGCCTGACTGTCTTGGAGCCAGCAGAGTATAGACTCAAACCTCCACTAACTGCGAGCTAGATAAACCTTTCCTTTCTTAATCTTAAGTGCTGGGTATTTTGTACCAGCAATGAGTAAAAAGTAACTGAGACAGAATTTTGTACCAGGAAGTTAAGTCTTTGCTGTTACTATATCTGACCATGTCATTCAAGAGCCTTTGGGAATAGATTATGGGAAGAGATAGGAAAGGTTTGGAGATATTGCCTACAAGTGAAGAGCTAGAATGGCTTCAGCTGTTCTGTATGGGAGATTCTGGTCAGAGCTTAGAAGGCCAGAAGGCTGATAGAAATACTGCCTGTAAAGACCAGGCTGGGGATGTTTATGCTTTGAAGAAGGATGGCATTGGTCACTGGACTCCAGTTGATTTGTGTTATGATTTGGCAGAAAGTTTGTCTGCATTTTGCTCCTACCCAGAGACTTTGCCTGAGACTGAGATTAAGCATGACGAACTGGTGAACCAGACAAAGAAAAGTTCAAGACAGTTGGATGTTCAGGCAGTGGTATGGCTACTGTTGGGGACTTTTAGTCGGATTTATGTGAAGAATCAAGTGCAAGGAGGCCAGCAGGATAATTTAAAATGTTGTGAATTGGGCCAGAAAGGAAGTGACAGGAAAGTTGTGGACTGCAAAGATAGAGATGAGATCTCCATTGCTCAGGAGGAACAAGAGAATAGAAAAGATGATGTGAGCACATCACAAGAGTTGAAAGGTTCTTTGCAGCCTCAGAACCACAAGGGTGAGGGACTTTGCTTTGAGGAGACAGCCTCTGAGCTCCATATACCAGAGTGGAAGCAGTGGACACACTAGGTTCCAGAATGGCAGCAGCATAGAGATTTTGTTCCTGGGAATCAGACTGAGAGTGCTCAGCGATACAGGCTCTCGACTTCCACAGCCAAGAGAGAAGAAAACCTGGCTACTGCTTCAGCTGGTAGCAGACTTTGGCATCATCCCCATGGTATAGGCTTTAAGCACGTTCAGAACCTAGAAGTTCTAAGGTTAAGAAGGACTCCACCTAAATTTCAGAGTATAAACTGAAGTCAGGCAGTGTGCCCCTGGGAGGGCACTGTGTAAAGCTGAGAGTGAGAAGCCTATTCAGTGGGAACCCCAGAAGTTCGGAAAAGTTGAGAACGTGGATTGTCTAAGGAAAGCTACAGAAATGAAAAAAATCAGGCCTGAGAGAAAGACCATAGGAGCTACCAGCAGAAGTGTCATTGGGGTGGAGCTATGTAAGGCTTGTGGAGTTCACAACTTGTTACAGATTGCTTTAGGTGTTCCACATGGAACTACAGGACCTAATGTTTGCCCTTCTGGATCTTGGACTTGTTTTGGTCCCAATGTCTTGTATCTTACTGTGTGTACCTTTTGGAAAGATAATGTTTATCTTGTGCCCTAGAATGTTGGAAGTGTTTAACTTTTCATTTCTACAGGGACTCACAGATAGGAGTTTGCTTCAGATCTTGGAAGAGACTTGGAATTTGGACTCTAGAGCAATGCTAAAACTATTAGGACTTTGGCAACCCTTGCAGTTAGACTAAATGCCTTTTTTAATAAAGGGATGTGGGGAAGTCTTGGGGGGACAGGGGCAGAATGTTATGGTTCTTATGTAATATAATGTTGATAGATTTAATAGTGATGCTTAGTGACACTTAAACCTGTTATAATATTGAAGTTGTGAAATATTAATAAGCAGGGCTTTGTATCTGGAGATTGGTTTAAACAAGTATGTCTAGCTATCAAGTTAGCAAGGGGTGGACTGTGGTGATTGATACATTGTGTCAACTTGAGAAGTTGGAAGTTTGGCTGGATTGGCTCAGTGACCCCACTCTCTAGGGCATGGAGGGTCCACCTTAGAGTGACAGAGCACAAAAAGGATGTGAAAGGGAATTGAGGAAGGACTCTGCGCATCACTTCCTTGGAGGAGCTCTGGTCATCGTAGTCATTATGGAAGAAAGGGAGAGAAGCTTGTAAGAAGCCACAGCTGTGTCTCCTCCCTTTGCTTTGCTGTTTTCTGCCACCATGAACTACTACTACCCTTTGCAATGTGCCAGACTGCTTTGGATCCAGCAGAGTATAGACTGAAACCTCCACTAACTGTGAGCTAAATAAACCTTTCCTTTCTTAAATTTGGGTGTCGCATATTTTGTCCTAGCAATGAAGTAAAAAGTGACTGAGACACATACACATCTAAGCTAGAGCTGAAAATCTGTGCAGAGAACACATGCAGAATCTCAAAATTATCCCATAAGCTTTCCAACTAGACCCAACCAGTGAAACTTCCTGCCTTATCTTTACAATTATGCTTACACTTCTTAGTATAATCCTTGGCCAACAAAATGCCACCTATAGTCCTCATTAACATGTGACCTTCACTACTCAGACAGAGCTCACCATCTTGCCAAAAGTTCTATTGAACATTCTTTCATGGCAACTAGTAATAAAATCCCCAAATGTACCTTTGCTCTCCAGACAGAGCAGAGAAGCCCCATTATGTGTGTATGTGTGTGTGTGTGTGTGTGTGAGAGAGAGAGAGAGAGAGAGAGAGAGAGAGAGAGAGATTGTAATTACTCTTTTGGTTCCCAAATTTCCTTTACTGAAGACTTATCTCTGTGCTTCAGATTTCAACATAGCTCAACTGATTATCTCAGTCATCCCCAGGTGTAGCTCCTCAGCTCCTTCCTGCTTTTTCACATCTTTTCTATGCATCCAGCAAGAACACATTTATCTCCATGGAGAAGGGTTCCATAGGACCAGCCAAATAGCTCAGCAGATTAAACACCTGCAAGCAGGTGCAGGGACTGGGGGTTCAATTCCTGGGCCTGCCGTGCCGGCCCCACCCTCTGGGTGCTCTGAGACAGCAATTGAGACTGGGCATGATGGCTCACACCTATAATCCTAGCTCTTGGGAGGCTGTAAACAGGGGTATCACTATGAGTCCAATCCAATAGTGAGACCCTAAACACCCTGTAGGCCTTCCCTAAAATACAAAAAACAAAAAAGGGGTTCCAGCTTGTCCCCTAACACATTTCTCATCAAAGATAGCAGCCAAGAAAGGGAGATGAATTTCAGTTGGTTCTTGCAAGTAATCCAAAGGATTTCCACGTTTTCCTTCTTTTCCACTATTCGATAGCATCTTTACACCCCAACTGCTCACCCTGTGGACTTGAAGTTCTCACACTTCATCCTAATGTCATACCCTCACTTGGTCTGTGAATGCATCTTAGTCTGCTTAAGCTGCTATAACAAATATTCTAGATCCCGCAGCTTGAACAACAGACATACATTTTCTTATACTTCTGGAAGTAGGAAGGTCAAAGACCAGGGTGTCAGTATAGTTGGTTTCTGGTGAGAGCCTGCTTCTTGACTTGTACCTAACGGTCTTCTTCCTGGATCCCCGTAAACCAGAGGGGGAGAGATAGCTGGTCTTTTCACCCTCTTCTAAGGGCACTAATCCCATTATGAGGAGCCCACTCTGTGATCTCACAAACACAATCATCTCCTGAGGGCTGCCCCACCACTGAGCACAGTCACGCTGAGGACTAGGGTTTCCACGTATGGATTCTGTGGGATACAAATGGAGTTATGCTACACTCATTCATTCAGAGCGAGTGCTACACTCACCCAAATCCTCTTTGTGTGTCTTCTTTGTGCTGCCTGATTTCCTATTTTCTGTTTCTCTACCTATCAAGACCTTACTTAAACTTATAGGAACAGTTTAAGTTCTATACATTACATGAAGCTTGCCCTGATACTTACGGTAAAAAGTAATCACTTTCTCCTGCAATCTCCCCAAGCACTTTTGTTGTCCCTCTCTCTTCAAGCACTTAATACATCCTGCCTTAAGTGGCATTTCTGTGTATCTCTGTCACCCCTCATATATTCCTTGAGGGCAGAAATGATATCTCACTCATCTTTGTATCCCCAAAAGCAACTGTTACTGTTACAGAGCCTGATTCAGAAATGGAGTTCAATAAATGTCTGTTGACTTGAAGTCTGGTTCAGTTTGCTTTATCCTCTGGCACTACTTGGGTTGTCACTATGACTGTATCTAAAAGACAACTTTATCCTTCTGGGCTCTGTGCTCTTGTTTCATCTATTTTTATGGTGTGTTTAGACACAGTTCCTCCTTAACGCCAGAAGTCAAGCACTTTGGTGATACATTTTCAGTCAGGTTAAATGTTGGGCACTTTTTCAAGTGGAAAGGCCTTCACAAGATATATTCTGAGTTTTCTTTTGAAACTTGATCATGAAAATAAATAGGACAATTAAATACATCTAATATGACTGCATAGTTAATATAGTCAGTCACTGAGCACTCAGAAAACTCTCAAGAAACACAGGTTGGATGATTGAAGGAATAAAACAGTGGAGTGATTAATGAAAACCCTTAAAAAGGACAAAAATCGGATAGATGTGCAGTGGTATCACTTTTAAGACATCATTTGACAATTTTTCAAGGAACACAGAAAACTATCAACCTTTTTGTAGCCCTATCAATAGGCAGGGAATTTCTCTCCTTCAAATTTACATTAGTTCATCATACTTGTTCAGTTTTCTAGAAGCTAGAGTTTGCAAGGAACCACAAATGAACCACAATTTCTTTTATGGTTTATATAAAAGAAATTTTATTTAAATTATTTAGAGTAGAAAAACCATACAACTCCTGGAGTGGCTTTTCTAAGGAACATTTTTCACAATAGCTCTAGGTCTATTTTTTGTTCTTAACATCTATGGAAAAAATACTTGTTAAAACTATTTTAAATATCTTTTCATATGCTAGCTTTCTGCCATGATAAAATATATTCAAACTGGTTAGAGAAAACGCTCAGATTTGGGGGAGGTTCTGGTTCATGATTATTTGCCCCACTGCTTCAGAGCTGTGGTAGAGAAATAGTGGGAAAATGTACTAGAACACAAGTGCTCACTTATGTCTAGAAAGAAGAAAAGAAAACAAGAAGGGACTGGAGTCCCTCCACTCCTTTTAGGGCAACCTGGTGACCCAACTTTTCACACAGACCTTTGGAGGACACTTGTGCACACCATTTAACTACATAAGTAAGAATGGTGTCTACTTATTTTTTTTTTTCTTTTTTTTTTCTTTTTTT
>NDGM011071986.1:0-12827 GCA_002564305.1 Octomys mimax
TTGAGTTAAACAATCGGTCTTCTTCTCAGGACGTAAGGACACGTGGAAGGCCTGGACCATCTTGCAACAAGGGTGGATTCCCTGGGAGCATTTCCTGAGAGTCTGAGCCGGCGGCACCTGCAGGCTCTCCACGCTGTCCCTCCAGGGCAGCGCCAGCACGTGCAGAGCCTGCGCAGATGTCATTGGCTTCAAGGGTAACGCTCTCTGATTTATTTCTCTCTTTTCCCCTTAAATAGCATTCAAGTGCTGGAGGAATTAAGAAGTGCATGATTTCGCCTGGCGAATTTGAGAATATGCAGAATTAATCTTATAAAACATGGTTTCAGTGTGTGTAACTGTTCTACTTTAGCTCCAACTTTAAGCACCCAAGAATGAAAATGAATTACTGATGACAACGCAATCATTCCAACTCGTACTCCATGGTTAAGTCGGAATAAAAGTAATTGCATTGCGATATAATAAATAAGTCAGTTGCTAGCATGCAGATAGATGTTCTGGGTGGAAACTTCTATCGTCTTTGTATTTTTGCATGCATGAATTCAGTTTCTTCCTTACAGTAAAAATTTTTAAAAAACCATAAGAGGAAGCCATTGCCAGCTAAATCCCACCGTGCTCCCAGGTGAGTGGCCAAGCGAGCCCTCTGGGCGGTCCTCGAGCAAGGGCCTCTGAAGATTCACGGCTGTTCTCGAGGGGAGGAGCCACGCTACCTACTCTGGAACTCTTCAGCGTAATTGTGATGCATAGCAACAGGAGCCAAGGGGGGTCCCGGTGCTGAGGAGACTTCCCAAATACTCTCTGTACCAAGGCAGCTTGGGAGCATTGGCCACCCCTGGAGCAGAGTCACACCCCACTCTACCTGTGTGCTGTGGCTGGGAAGTGCACTGTGCAGACCCGGGAAGCCTTGCGGCTCAGGACACGCCGCGCCCCCTTCACGCTTACGCTTAGTTATGTCATCCATGAGGTCCTCTGGCAGTCAGGTTCCAGTGGCTTGTTCATTGTTTGAAATCTCATGGGAGGACCAGCCAAATAGCTCAGCAGATTAAAGCACCTGCAAGCAGGCGCAGCGGCCAGGGATTCTATCCCCAGGCCTGTCATGCCAGCCCTGCCCCTGGGGCACGCTGAGATGGCAATTGAGACTGGGCGTGGTGGCGCACATCTGTAATCCCAGCACATGAGAGGCTGTAAACAGGCGGATCACTATGAGTCTGATCTATGCAGTGAGACCCTGAGCACCCTGTAGACTCTTCCCTAAAATACAAATAAATAAATAAACGAATGAATATTAAAACATACGTGTTATTTCATATTTCATAGGTGCAAACATCCCCAAGGATGTAGACTTTACCTATAGGTGCCATCAGGGCACTGCCCCAGAAGAGGAAGGCTAGGAAAATGCCCTGTGTGGCATACAAGTCGGACAGTAAAGCAGCCCTCACCCCGCCGGCGGCATCTGGGCTCAGTCCTCCGCTGCTGCCTGCCTGACTTCCGGGACAGCTGCGTGCTTTGCGGGGAGGTCGCTCACGCAGCCCTTCTCTCCACTTTCCGCCCAGAACCTGCTGTGCCTTGGGCTCCATCCCTGGGCACAGGAGGCCACCGTGTGCCATCCGAGCCCCAGTCCCGTGGCTCTGCCTTTCTCCTGCAGCCTCCCCGCGAGCCCTGGCATTCACCGGACTGCTGCGTGGAGCGCCACGAAAGGGGATACACACGTAAGCACGGAGAGTGAACACGAACGATCCCACCTCTGGTAAGCCTTCACTAAACACACACGAGGGTAAGAAGAGGGGGAGGACGCTTTGGAGGGAGGACAGGTTTGTCTGAGAAGACACGTAGGGGATTGGATTCAAACTCACCTAAAGGGCCAGCGCACAGGACGGCGCTTGTGGACACCCCGGAACTCCTGCGACCCAGCGCCGAAGACAGCACAGAAACTGCGTCCCTCCGCTGACAAAGCTCAGAACGCCGCAGGAAGGCGGGGGCCGCAGGTGGACGGGAGGCGGACCTACCCTCACACCACCACTATCTGTCTGAATTCACTCAGCAGAAGTCTGCCGGAAACATCGCTGTTGCTGAATCGCAGGGAAAGTCCACAAGGACACAAGGCTAAATCCCCAAAGAATCTGTGACTTCAGTCTGGGGCCCCGAGGCGCGAGGCGCATGGGGCTTCCATCAGAGGGGCTTCCATCAGAGGGGCTTCGGAGTCTTACTCTCCGTGTCTCCTGTTCAGTGGACGTGGTTTGTTTGCTGTTTTCCACGAGGAAACAGGTTGTCATTGTGCTTTACCATTTCGAGGCGCATGCATTAAAGACACGTTCCGCCCACTGCCCCCAGGTTGAGGGCAAAGCTAGGCTCCAAGGGCGAAGCCTGCACCGCGCTGCTGAAGGGGCAGCTTCCCCTCCGGTTCCCCTTAACTTGGCGAGCAGATGGCTGGCTCCTTGCGCGGGTGCCAAGAAGGAGCAGCTGGGAAATCCAACATGCTGCGAGGGTTGCGGAGTGCTTACGAGCGTTTGGAAGACACATCTTTGGGAGAGGGGGACTAGTTCAGGCCACACTTAGATGCAGAGACGAGCCTGCAGCAGGAGGCGGGTGCTGGGGACACTGCTCACTTGGCCGGACCCAGCGTGCATTGCAGCCCTCCTCCGGGGGTCCTGCTGGGGGAGGAGGGGTCACCACAGTGCCCCAAAGGGAAGGTGATTCGGCAAGAGAGAGCAGGAGATGGGCAGGTCCGCAGCAGACCAGAAAGAAGCGAGGGAAAGGAGGAGCAGAGACCGGGAGGAGCACCGGCAGAAGCTGAGGTGAGCCCATCACAGAGGTCATGACACCTTGGGCTCCCGGCCGCTGGCCTTCCCTCCTCCCTCCAGGTGGCTTCCTCGGAGGATTTAAAGGGAAACCCTTGCTCCCCAGGGAGGAGGCGCAAGGCACATGGTGCTTTCTGCAAAGGGAGAAAAAGCCTGGATGTTGCCGCCGAGCTGCTGGCCACGGTGCCCCAAGCCCTTCTGGCTCGGGTCTGAAGTTAGAAGCATATTTGTCTATAACATCCCTCCCAGCCAGGCCCCTGGACGTGCTTTAGGCAGGGAAGACGCCGAGCTCTGAATACCTGCCCCTCCTCAGGCACCCCTCACGCGACCTCCTCCTCTTATGCTTGTGCCGTGGCACCGCCGTCTCCCATGAAGCCTTCACGGAGCCTAGGCCTTTGTCATTCACCTTCTGAATAAAGGAGACCTCTTTTCTTTATAAACTATCTGGAGTCAGGCTTGCTATTGTAGCAACAGAAAAGGAACCATTATACTTGGTTACTTCCTGTGGAATGTGGGGCGGCAGCACATGCCTCCTCACCTTGCCATGCCACGTATGGAAGACAGACACTCCATTCATCCAACAACATTTTCTGAACACACAGGGAGTATAAATAAATTTTAAAGAATCACTATTTTTCCAATAGCTCAGAGAATAGTCATGGGCTGGCTGTGGCAAGGATACACTTACAGTAAGTATTAGCTACCACACATTCCCTGCCTGTCGAAGGGAACCAGATGCAATCATTAGAATTTCAATTTGTTGGGGTGTTCTACTGTTTTTATATAAATAAACATTTTGTTTTGATCTATTCAGGATCAAAGTCATATGAGCATGAATTTCAGAGGGAAATAGTTCTCTGATGCTGTAAATACCGCTATTTTGTATATTTTGAGGCAATTTAGCCAAGACAGACAGATTCATTCAAACGTCAACCCCACAGGCAGGAGTAGACTCAGGAGCCTTGTCACAGGAAGAGAGTGTAAGTGCTGCACCTTCACATCAACAACCGGAATTCGAGATACCTGTCGGAGACCCGAGGAAAGTGTCTCCTCCAGGGGGCCCTGCTGGGGCAGAGGGGGGCAGCACAGTGCCCCAAAGGGAAGACCTTTGATGTCTGAAAATAATCGTTTGTAAAGTGCAGATTAGGTGGCTTGAGACCTCTTTCAGCTTGAGCATTGCCGTGCCAGGAGGACCTTCATGCTTTAAGGAGGAGAGCCCACTGAGAAATGGAAATAATTCATTGTCATCTTTGCTAGTTGTCTTCATTCAGCCCTTTGAAATTCATCGCATATCCACAGGTATGTGGGACATTTGGTTGGATAAATCCGGTATTTTGATTTCACTCCTGAAGCCATCTCAGCCCACTCCGGGTGTTCTTCCTGCGGCTCCCGCACACCTGCGGCCAAGCTGCTCCAGGTGCGGGAGTGTCTCTCTGCGTCCTTGTAAGTGCTGCTTCAGCTGCCCTATTTCTTAAGCATTCACTAGTTACTTTCTACTACTTTATAGAGATGACAGATTTGATTCACAGTGAAAGACTGGGCAAGGGATAACTTAAACATGGATCCAACGACTCCTACATTTCTACTGCTGGCGCTAGGCTCAGCCCGCGCTGAGCTCCCAGTTTGGGATTACTGGTCGACCTCCTGCCCCAGCATTTGAGCGCCACTGAGGCTTGAGGGATAGCTTCCTGGAAGCAGGAGTACTCAGAGGCAATGTCTCTGTTCCTACAGATGCAATGGCTAATTGTGAGGGAAACCAATATATTTGCTTCTCTGCCATCTAATCCAATATTTTTTTTTCTCTGCACTAATAAAGAATTAGCAGGGTTACCCCAGCTAGCAAGCTCTTCCTTATTCCACACTGAAATGGTCCTCCCTGTGTTTTCCACCCACTAGTCCTAGTTCTGCCCAGAGGAGCAGCTCTCCTGATTCATTTCTTCCTTCAGCACGGATCGCAAGAGCAGCCGGCTCCCTTGGGGGTGGAATCATTAGGACTGAAGGAGGCATCTGAAAGGGCTGCTCATGTGAGCTGCTACAGTAAAAGATCGATAGTGTGAGCACAGTGCTGGCCCCGGAGCTTGCTTCTCTCTTTAAGAAGACATACGCATTCATTTCTTATCCCTCCATTCACTATATCCTGCATTTATTTACAAAGTCCTGTGGGCCAGGTCCTGTCTAGCAGGTCAGGGGCATCAGTGGTGGAAGCAACCCGTGAAAAAACTCTCTTCCATAGACGTGAAAATGATGCTTTCAGCATAGCATGGGCCCTGCTCGGGGTTTAGGAAATACATAAACACATTGTGTAAAGGACTCTCAGTCCTGGCTCAGGCCTGCTCTGGAGGGCTGCGTGACGTAGGCACTGACCTCTGTCTAGGCACTGCAGCTCCAGATGACCAGTAACCTGGCATGCCCCCTTTGGCTTCACATGCTTCTTCCTGACCAGGGCAGATCTCTGGCTTTATTGGCTGGTCACCTTTAGTTCCATGTGTCAGCTACTTTACATGGAGAGTACACCATGAAGTTCAGACAGAATGGATGGTGGGAGAAGCACAAAAGCCAAGAGTCTCAAGGTCTCAGGAAGCAGAAGAAAACTCTGAGAACAAGGGTGCAGGCTTGGAGAGGCCAAGGGGCTATGCAGAGTGCAGTAGCAAACAACAGCGTCAATGCCTTTGGCTCTTGGTTGGTTCCCACTTCAACATCATTGCATGACCTGGTCCAGCTCTGGGCAACCAAAAGCAACTTGGTCCTGGAGTGAAACCCTAGTTAGGGAAGCACCCCACATTGAGGCTGAGCACAGTGGGCTTCACTTCAATGCTGAGGGAACCTGCAGGCTTTGGAGAAACAGCATCAATAAAATGGACCCTTAGTGGCTATATGGCTGGTGAACAGGGCAAGCCAGGACTCAGTAGAGCAGGATGTGTGCATGACACGAACACCACATAACACACACATTTTACCTCAGCTGGTAAAGGCATCAGGGAAGCAGAATAATGTAAATGTCCTGAAGAGGTCCACGAGATTGCTGCAGAGCACGTCAGGTACCACCGAGACCTTCGGGAATGCAGCACACTGGGGTGTGCGGAGGGATTTTGCTTTCATGAAGGAAGAGAAGGAAGAGAGCACTGAGTGGCAGATTGGGAGTGAGGGGGTGGTGCCTCCTCTCGTTGTCACTTTCCTCTTCAGTTGTAGGAGCAGACAGCGTGCCTGTTGGGTGTGCACTGAGAGTGCAAAGACAAGGAGGGGGCCTCTGGGACTGGCCGAGGCACCCACAATTGTGGCTCCTCCTCCTCTTGCCTGGGCTGAATTGTGCCCAGAGTGATGCTCCTAGGAGCTGTGACATTGCACCACCCGTTTACAGCAACGTGGCCCCTGATGGCATCGTGCCAGGGAACAGGAAAGAGAGGAGGCTTCAAGGACAGACGGTGTAGGTGGACAGCAGTCCTGGCTGGACAGTGGCATAGAGGACAGGCCAGTCTGGGGGCCAAGGCTACCCTCATTTGAAACAAAACCTAGGAGCTTCGGGCACACAGGACAGTGAGTCCTTCTGCCTGCCATGCGCCCTTTCTCCTCTCAGGGCCCCGCAGTCAGGCGGCCCTGCCTTGAGTGCAGACGATGGGCCCAGCCCTGCGCTCACTGGGTGCCGAGCACACTTCTCATCCTTTACCCTTGAGCATCAATATTTTGCCTGAGCAAGGAGAAACATACAAGAAGCATAACCTAGTGTTCACAATCACTAACACACCGCACCTTAGAAGCTTCACAAATGCATTCAAGCCACTAGAAACTGTGCTACCTTAGTGTCCAGCTAGGAACGTGAGCGCCTCCTCCAGGCAGACATCTGGGCCCACTGCCGCTTTTCACACCCACGGTTACTTCTATAGACAGAAAAGTCCACCGAATTCTCCTACGTGTGGGTGGCTTCAAGCTACGGCCCTACTCAGACCCTTTCTTCCGATCCCATTTACCGTCATGAGTGAGTGCTCAGTGGCCTGGCTTTGGGCTTCTCCTCTGATAGTAAAGGCAGAAAAATTTATAACCCAATTTCAGCTTCCCTTATTTTCCAGGCTCACATTAAACATTTATTTTTGTCCATATCTGCCCACTACCCATTTGTATCAGTCAGTGTTTATTAGAGAAACAGATGTAATACGAGACATACAAATGTATAAGTATTTATAAGATTGGAGGGGGCGGTGAGATAGTTCAGTGGACTAAGCATCTGCTTAAACAAGTGCAGGGACGAGGGTTCGATCCCCAGCACCATATGCCACATGGGCCCCGCCCCTGGGCATGCAGAGCCGGCCACCATGTCCAGTCATGGTGGCACACGTCTATAATCCTAGAGCTGGGAGGGCTGAAAACAGGAGTATCATTATGAGTCCAAGTTGCGGTGTGACCTTGTTCCAAAAACATAAAAATAAACAAGATTGGCTAACAATGGCCACCTACAGAGTCAGGTATAGAGCAGCATGGAGGGGCTCACTGCACACTGCAGAGCTGCAGGACCCAGGGCAAGGCCTGGCGCTCACCGCACCGTCCCACATGACCCCATACCAGGAGGCCAGTGGATCTACCCTGGAAGCTGAAGCGCCTGCCCTGGATGCCAAGAGGTGATGCCCGAGGTGAAGGGGAGGCCTGGGCCCCGCAGAAGCAGCAGCAGCTCCGCCCCTCCTGGTGCCCCTCTCACCACCCAGTGACGAGCGCCCTGGGGTGCGGAATTGCTGAGCTAGCTGAGGTGAGCTGCCCTTCCTCAGGGTGACACAACTGAGCAACCATCACAGCCGTCATTACCATTTGTTCCCAATTCCAGTTTCTTAGCCTTTATTGGAATATTCCAGAGGGGAAGGTGTTCACGTGACTGATGTGGGACTGGCGAAGCGTGGAGGTCTGACTGCAGCAAAGGCTGCTGCAGGCATAACCCGACCCTGCACAGCAAGGACCTTGGGCTCAGATGTCCAAGCTGCAGTGACGTGGACCTTGGCCACAGCAGCTGCCCCTCAACCCCCCGTTGTCTCAGGTACGCAGCAACCGCAGCCCCACACAGCCGAGCACTGCCCATAGAGCTGGGGGAGGTTGCTCCTTTCTTCTACTCTGTGACCCACATGATGAAAACGCACACACTAGAAATGATGCGTCACTATAGCTCTTCTGACCAGCTTCCTACCTTCCACTCTCACTTCGTTCTAGTTTTGTCTTTGAGATTAAGTACAGCGAGACTTCACATGCCGTAGTCCGCCCTTCCTGAACTGTATGTCCAGACTCTAACGGGGTAGTCTGTTTCTTCTCCTCCACGACCCACATGGCGTCATCTGTCACATATGTAGCCTGAATACAACGTATGGGAGACAGACTTGCTCTCTGTAGCCCCTGAGGCCACTCTCCTCCCTTTGCTACTTTGCTGCCATCCGCTGCCATGAGCTGCTGCCCTCTGCCGCGTGCCGGTCTGCCCTGGGGCCAGCTGAGTATGGACTGAAACCTCCACAAATGGCGAGCTAACTAAACCTTTCCTTCGTTGATTTGGGGGGTCAGGTATTGGCCCCAGCCAAGAGAGAACAGTAACTGAGACACTAACAAATTTGACAAAGTTTTGAAACACAAAATCAAGCTACAAGAAATCAGTAGCATGCTATGACCTAATAGTGAATTATACGGAAAGGAAAAAAAGGAAAAAGTCTCATTTCTAATACCTACAACATAAGTAAATAAAATACCAGAATAAATTTAATCACAGAAAGGAAATATCTCTACAATGAAAAGTATAAAGTGAGAGTATGTAATAATAATAGATAACATGTTACAGATGGTACACCTTTAAAAGAACAAGATGGAAGGTACTCAGCCGTGGTTGTTGTATCGCCCATTGCTATCCTCAGTGTAGTTGCTCAGATTCAAGGACAAGGGAAAAAAATAAGGTTTATTGAAAGGAAGAGTTAACGTTTAATTGTTTGATCAATCTTCCAAACCTATATCTGGTAATCTGAGTGACAAATTTGCGGATAACAATATGTAATATAACGACCATTGTTAATTTTCTATTCCTGTTTTGAAATTTTGTATCATTTGTATTGTTTCATGTTGCTTTGTTTCTGTATTTGTTTTTGTTATTTGTTTTTGTTTTATTATATTTTTCTCTTTAAAATAAAAAAAGAAAACTATAAAATGTTAATGAAAAAATAGAAGAACACACAAAGAAATGAAAATATTCTCATGCTCACATCTTGGAAGAAGCAGTATTGGTAAAAAATCATATTATAAGGGCCAGCAAGATAGCTCAGTGGAAAAGTGCTTGCTTTGGCAAGTGCAGGGACCAAGGTTCAATCCCCAGTCCCGCACACCACTGCCAACCCCTCACCAGGGGTGTGCTGAGCCAGTGAGCAAGTCTGGGCATGGTGGCCCAGGCTTGTAATCCCAGCGCTGGGGAAGCTGAAAACAGGAGGATCACTGAGAGTCCAATCTGCATGGTGAGACCCTGCACCAAATACATAAAATGAAAACAAATTCATATTACACAAAGCAATCTACAGAACACCGCAATCCCTATCAAAATGCCAACTACATTCTTCACAAAGCAAGACAAATTAATCAAGAAAAGTTAATCCTAAACTTTGTAAGGAGCTACAAGCCTGAATAGTCAACATTGGAGGCCAAAACAGTAACCTAGAATACAGCTCGTTCCGCAACTACAAAGTACAGTCCAAAGCTGCAGTAATGGGGACAGCATGACACTGACTTCGCAACCCTGGAACGTGGCAGGCAGAAACGTGACGTAGCTCAGCTATTGTGCAAAACAGCATGGGACTTCCTGAAAAACATTCAAATACCAGCACCGCATGCTCTAGCAATCCTAGTGGTGGGCCGACAGCCGGAGGAAACGCATCAGTGTGTGGAAGATACATGTGGATCCCCACGTTTATTTCAGCCCTATTCAAAATAACCTAGAACTAGAAGGAATCGCAACATCTCTCCTCTCATGAATGAATCAAGAAAATGTCACACATACTTGGTATGACTGAAAATGTGTTTAATTTTTTTTAATTAATTTAAGTAATTTTTTCAATGTATTTTGTACAGGGTCTCACTACACAGCTTACACTCCTAGTAATCCTCCTGTTTTCAGCCTCCCCCGTGCTGGGATTACAGGCATGCACCACCACGCTCGGACTCAGTCACCCGCATGGCATGCCCAGGGGCTGGGCCGGCGCGGCATGTGGCACCAGGGATCAAACCCTGATCCCTGAGCCTGCCTAAGCAGGTGCTTAGCCTGCTGAGCTATCTCACCAGCCTAATTTATGCAAGAAGAAAGGCTTTTGAATATTTTTATCAAAAGATGATATCACAGTTTTAACAGAAAGACGTCTCCCCTGACGGGAAGTCTGTGCAGCGTGTGCGTGTATAGAAGCATCACGTATTCCCCGACGAACAGGCACTTCCATGCGGATCACTTTAAGGGTCTTGAATAAGAAAGCGAACAGCTCACAACCCGTAGAAATTGGGCTTGCTTCCCCAGACCTGGGCTTCATCCTCTGCTTCATTTATTACCTCGATCCAAGTGTCCCTCGTGAAAAGGACTTCATCGAACATGATCTCCCAAATACAGCCAGGCATATTATTCTCTGTCTCTTCTGACTACCTGCTTTTTTTTTCTTTATAACCACTAACATACCTTATATTTTAAACTTATTTCTGTTTATTTTTCAACATAAGTTTTGTGAGTGCAGAACTTTAGTTATTGCCTTCATTCATGCATTACTGATAGATGAATCAGATAACAGAAAGTGGTGAAGCTAAAAGCCAGATCAAAGGCCCGCTCCTTTCTGCTCAGGCCGACGAGCTTCGCAGACGCAGGCTGCGTGCAGGCCTGCAAGACTGCTCATCTCAGGATTCAGCTTTCATCAATCTCTGCGGTCACTGTCCTGAAGCTGTTAATGCTTTTAGTGTAAGGAATTGTACAGTTTTGTCTTGTATTAAGCCCCACAGTTTACGTGCCTGGTCTTATCTTTTGGATTATCGTGATAGATGATGAGCTTGTTGCTTTTTCACTGTATCCAGTAGAGATCTGAGTATTGATTTTGCCTGTTTCATTTGTAATCTTAGAAAGTTCATTGGCAGTTGTTTTGAATACGGTCTATGTGTGAACAGTGTCAATATCGGCAGTAGCAGCTCTTAGACGCTGAATTTCAGGCCCAGGGTAGAATGAACACAGCCAGTCTCCTCTCGTAAAGATATGAAAGAACTGGGATCTCACGACATTACTCCCAAAATGATGACTGTGAACCTTTCCTGGTGTCTTTAATAGATCATCTTTTTCTTGTCCACATGAATTTTACAACTGGAAGCTATTGTAGCTGTCTCCCTCTAGAAGGACACTTGTGCTTACAAAAATGATGATGTCATGTGTCCAAGAACTTTTAACAGAACCATATTCAGTGGTAGCCACTCCACTGCTCAAGTTCCAGCGTATTAAAGTTTCCCCACATGGACATCTCCTCCAACCGCAGGCAAAACTTAGGAAGGTAAAGGCCAAGAGCTGTACCTCCGAAGCTCAAGCTGCATGACAGGTACACGAGGTGCAGAGCATGGAAGTGTGTGAAAGCCTCACACATCAGCGAAAACTTGCAACCTGCATTGTGCAGAGTGGACCCAGGCAGCGGAAACAGCCACCCGTTCAGGGCTTCTCTCCAGTGGCCTGGTGCATTTCTTTTCCACAGATGGAAAGCACTGTTTTTTTCATGCTTGTTTCCCAGCTTTTCAGCGTGCTGAGTCTTGCTGTTATGTTTTTTGTACTCACTGGCTTTATACTGGTGAAGAAAGGTCCTGATCATTAAGGAAAACATCTTACAGGGTTTCTTATTTCTTTGGGTAATTTTGCAAAATAAATACGTTCATGATTTATTGTATGTATGTATGTATTTGATAATGAGGATTGAACTCAGGACTGTGTGCTTGCTTGGCAGGCTTATAAGCCACTGAGCTTTTGCATCTTAACTGTCTTTATTTTGGTATCGTTTTTTCATTTTGTAATATTTTTACCACTTCCATTTAAAAAATTGCTTTTCTATTTTGTTATTTTCTTTCATTCTGCCCAAGAACTTGATATATTTTAACCTTAATAGTACAAGATGCTCGTAAAACATGCACTCACAGAAAAACTGCTGGATGAACTTTTATTGAGATACATCTACATAACATAAAATAATCACTTTAAGTGAAAATTCTATGGTATCGAGTATATTTACATTGTTATAAAACATATTTTTTTTAAATTGTAAACATTTTCATCGTCTCATATCTACGGTAGGGCTTGGCGGTCTGCCCCCAGCCCCTATGGGGCCCCGTAACTGTATCAATGCAGTGGTGTGACAGTATGGAGTCTTTACAGGGTGATTAGGTGAGGAGGACGGCGTCCAGGGGAGAGGCTCACACTGCTCCAGCTGCACGCGGTGTCCCCGCAGCAGCTCCAAGCGACACGTCCCTGCGCAAGCCACAGTGTCAGGGAAGGAGCCCCCAGGTGGGCCAGGAGGGAGGAGCCGCCGCCTCTGCACTGCTCCAGACATCACGCCCCAGTCGCCCCTACTGGAGGCAGCGGGGGGGGGGGGGCGCCCCACCGCCGCTCCTGGCTGGGTAACCATGCAGCAGCGTTGGAGCGGGGACGCTGGGCTGACCCCTCCCCTCCCTCCCCCGTCCTCCCCACCCCTCCTCGCTACCCCCGCCCGCACCCTAGATCTGCGCCTGCTCACCATCTTGCAGGGTGACCCCGATGGTGCTACTTTGGAGGCCGAGGCTCTTCTTGGTGGACGTGGAGGCTGCCCCTCTCCTAGCCTCGGAATCCCTGCTGGCGCTGTGAAAAGTAAACACTGATTCTGTCCCAGTACAGCAGCAGAATCACGCCTTCGTGTACCAGGTCTCAGAGCCACCTCGCCTCCTGCTCGCAGGGCTGGGAGCCCAGAAGGGTGCACTCTGGGAGGGGCAGGCAGAAGCGCTCCACCTCGCAGCCCCGCCCTGTCTCGGCCCCACCCATCTCTGCCCTACCCC
>NDGM011072036.1:0-13902 GCA_002564305.1 Octomys mimax
CTCAGATTACCTTTGTGACATTAACAGTACTGTGGTCCACTCTCAGAGAGCTGGGTTTTGGGCCAATTAAACTGTACCCTCCTCTCCCAGATTAAAAGGTGATGGTGTCCTAGGACACAGACTCGCCATGCCCTGGGCACATCACTGAAAAACATGAGGTCTCCATAGTAGTAACACAATCTTTCTACTATGTGATAAAACAGACCTAAAACACAACATAGAATAAACAAACAAAAGCAGAAACATGATAAATAAAGACAACAAAATGCCTTCCTAAACTCCCAATTCCCTCAAAGCTAGCCCAAAGTGCATTAAGGAGATGGAAGCAAAAATCACTAAGTCAAATTATTTGAAAGGATAAAAGAAGATTAAAAAAAAAAAACAAAAACAGACCAATAAGGAACTAGGTGAGCTGAAGATCTAACCAAACAGATAATTCATGTTATAAAACAATATGGTGGTATATACCTATAATCTCAGCACTCAGTAGGCTGAAGCAGAAGAACTGCTGTGAGTTTTGAGATCAGCCTGGACTATAAAGTGAGACCCTTCCTTAGAAAATAAATGACTGAAACCAAACAAAAAAACTTAAAGAGTTCATGAAAAGGTCCCAAACAAATCCAGGAAATGACAAATTATATTTAAAGTATGGGTAGCAGAAGCAACCAATAGGAGAACAGAATATCAGAATTAGAAGATAATAATGCTTCTAAAGACCAATTACTCAGTTATGTTAAAAACAAGGAAACATGAAAAATGGAGTAAAAGACATCATATTATAGTAACATGCATACCTGTTTTTGTAGCAGTACAATGAACAGGAGCTACATCTTGGAAGTAGCATACATGTACTTCAATTAAAATAAATGGACACAGAAAATGCTGCATTTGTGTATAATCAAATACTACTCTACCATAAAAAGGATAAATGAGTTGTTTGCAGGAAAATGGGTACACTTTGACATAATGTTAAGTGAAATTAATTAGATACTCATGGTTCCACTTGTATGAAAAACTCAAAATATAAACACAGTAGTACCCCAATTTATAAACTTATTTTACAATATTGGGAAAGATGGCTGCATTTGTGTTTGTGTGGAGAAGACAGCCATGGTCATATTTATAATCTGATGTAGAGTATGAAAATGGAAGCAGAATCTTGCCAAAAGCTTTTCTTGGAGAACTAAATTATAAACAGAAGTGAACTGAAGTTATTACTGTAAAGCACAGAATATATAAGATGAAATAGTGATATGGAATTTTTACACATGAGGGGATCAAGAGATAGAAGGGGAAGCAAGGAAAGAGAGGAAGCAAAAAATAAAAATTATGATGTGTTATATACATATACTAAAACTACCATTCTACTCTTGTTTGGTAATAGCAGTTTTGCTCAAAAACAATCGCTCAACAAAAATTACATTCTCCAACATTCACTGCAAGTAAGTGTGGTCATAAAGGTATGTTTAAGCCAAAAAGATGTGACTAGAAGAAAATATGTATTAAAATTCTACATCATAATTTAAAAGAGAATTCGTATACTTCCCATATCCTATTTTCTTCTTCTTAATGATGAACTATTAGCCATGCCAATACGGCCATATCTATTTTACATCCTACCCAATATATATCATTCATTTAAAACAAAATAAAAGCTTCTATTTCTATTTGATAATCTGCAGTGCTGATGCTTCTATTGCTCCTTTAGAAACCTAAACACTTTGAGTATTTTTTAAATTACAAGAAAATTTTAAAGACAAATCTTTGAAGTAGTTACTAGAATACATTTAAATGTGAAGTATGTCAAAGCAAATAACTGAAGGATAAAATAAGTTACATGGCTTTTAGCTAGATGTTCCCCCAAAACCTCATGTGCTCAGAAGTGGGTTCTTCAGAGGTGGCTGGATCTTGGGTGTGTGAATGTGGATTAAAGGTGTGGTAACCAGATGAGTCCATGATTGGTTCTGGGTATGGTTAATGGGAAGCCCCACCCAGAATCTGTAGCATGGATGGACTATAGTAAGTCCCTGACTTAGGAACACTTTCACTGATTGATATGAACAGACCTCATATTACAAATATTCACCAATGTGAACAAATCCTGGAATTAGCTCACCCTAACCCTAAATCACCATATTAAGATAACTATAAAAGTAAAACTAGTCTATGTACAGTATTTGTGTGTTTGGTATTTTTATGCTTTACAGTGTATTTTTTTCAAAGGTATATAAGACTGGCTTTGAGGGCCAGCCTAGCTCAGCAGACTAAAGGCCCTGCTTAAGCAGAGTGCAGTGGCCTGGGTTCAATACCCAGCGTGCTTTGCTGGCCCCGCCCCCAGAGCGCATGGAGATAGCAATTAAGACTGGGCATGCTGGTGCATGGGTGTAATCCTAGTGCTTGGGAGACTGAAAACAGGAGAATCACTATGAGTCCAATTTATGTAGTGAGACCCTGTAGACTCTGTCCTAAAAACATTAAAAAAAGAGGACTGATTTTGTCAGACTTAAGAACAAGTCCAACTTAAATATTACCCCCAAACAAAACTTATTTGTAGACTGGAGACTTACTGTATAAAGATGGAAGGTAAACTGGTTGCCTTTTCCTACTTACTCTACCAAGGACTGTTTCTCCTCTCCTTGCCACCCTGCCTTAGAGCCAACTGACTGTAACTGAAATTGGCATGAACTATGAGTTAAAATAAACCTTTCCTCCTTTCTCCAACACTTCTGGATGTTGGGCATATTATCCCAGCAATAAGAAAGCAATTAAAACACATGGATACTATAAAAAATACCTTACCTAAGCAAAAACATCCAAATGAGAAAAAAAACAAAACAAAACTGAACAACACTAACTGGTAGAAAAGAACAATAGCTTGAAATTGATATGGTTAAAGTCAGAGTAAGACCTTATTTGAGAAGTGTCAAAGTGAAACCAACTGTTTAGCGAAAATATTCCTACTAAAACAAATAACAATGAAGAACATTATTTCAAAACTAGTGCAAAAGTATTTTAAATGGGGCTCTTTAAGCTGAAAGAAAGGTACACAAGGAGGTTAGAAAGAATGCAGGTAATTTTCACTTCCTAATGTGGTATTTCAAAATGCTTTACAACTAAACAGATAATAGTAAACTCACAGTAGCAACTTTGCCTTTTCTCTTGACTGGAAGAAATGGGCAGGCTCTGACTTGGAGGTCTTTAATAGCAGCAGTCACTGTACTGTTTTCAAGGTCACCTTTACAGCAAATTTCACACTGTGTTGTAATGACTAAGGCAGGAGCATCATTACTTGTCATGTCTGCCACAAATACAATTTCTGGATTTTTAATAAGAATGTTAATCTCCCATTTCTCTGATTCCTGTACAGGTACTAAAATTGAAATAAAAATGTTTTAATACATAAATAATTGGTGTATAAAGAACTTCTGTATAACTATAAGAAAATGTTATTTCATTCTAAGTAAAAAGGTAAAATTAAAGATTCCCAGATCTGAAAGAAATCTACTACAACTCTCTATCCTATTTTTCCTTTTTGTGGTTCTAGAAATCGAACCTAAAACCCAGAGCATGCTAAAGACACACTCTACTATTAAGCTGCAACTCTGAATAAAGAAGTTATATACGCTAAACATTTCAAAAGAGGGGTGGGGGACAACTGAGGATAACTCCACTATTTAATAGCAGAGTTGGAACCTAATCTAGTGGTTTCCAACTTGCAATCTGAAATTCTTTTTATTACATCACAATAAATGAAACATATAAAAGCATTTTAGAAAAACTATGTCAGGTTAAAAGTTACAAAAATAAATAGAAAAAATTAATGAATGTTTAAATTAAAATATATTTATAAAAAAGGAGTGGTTGCTTCACTATTCCTTTTGTTTTCTTATATCAGCAAATTTGTTAAAACTGCCACCTACAAAGAAATAATTATCCCAATGTAGGTCTCATAATTTTGAACCCCAAAAAGGTATTTGTACCTTCAAAAATCTACAAACTACATAACCTCCCAGAAAATACTAAGGTTTTCTATTTGCAGTGAGAAACTAAGATTTTAATTTATTATTGTATGCACGTTGATCTTATCTAACAGGCTAATCCAAATAAAATGCTGATATAGCATTTAAATACTGCAGATACTAAATATTTTAGCTGATAACTAACCTTCTTCCTTTGTGGCCCACGTTTGAACACTGGTTTCTACAGTAGTGCCTGTAGTATAGGCCTCAAAAAATACATTTGCAACAGTCATCAGAAATTCCACACTTGCACAAATATACATTTCTTGAAAGACTGCATCAGTCACAGAACCATCTCTGACTCTCCTATACTTTACATCCATCATGTCCTTTTTGTCAAACCCAACAGTCAGGCCTATCATTCTGAAAAACACAATAATAATAAATCTTATGTATGAGTAACATACAAACAACCAAATATATCGATAAAACTTAAAGACACTTAAGAAAAAATACTTTTCATTAACAAGTAAATATACTTGAAGGCATGTCTTGGTAATAATGGACTTACAAACATCTGGAGCATATCTGTTTTATATATTAGAAAATATATACTTAGCAAAGTATTAAGAGTTTGAATGTCAGCATTTTTTCCCTCAAGTTTTATATATTTCTCACTTAATTGCACTAATTCTATCTATTCAACCAATATATCAACTTGCCAGTAAGGCACATAAACCACAACATTTAAAATTTTATTTAAAATGAGTATCATGACGACTAAATTGAAGGTCTAAAGAACCCAAGATGTATTCAGAAACTGACATGCAACTTTGGGAATAAGTTATATAAAATATATCAACTATTTCTCAGGTAGAAATTTAGAAGAACCAGGTGTGGTGGCATATGACTGTGATATCAGCACTATGAAAGGCTGAGGCAGGAGTACTGAAAGTTCCAGTACTGCCTGAGAAACTTAGTGAGACTCTGACTCAAAAAAAAAAAAAAAAAAAAAAAAATTAAAAAGAGCTGGAGATGTAGCTCATCATGAAGTCTCTACATTCAATTTCCAACACCACCAAAGAAACAAAATATAAACCTCATTGCAGAATACATACCTAGGAGTTGCTTTCTTGACATGAGGTCTTTTGTCATCTAAAATACAATTTTTTAATGAGAAAGAAGAAACTGTAGAGTCATCTGTATACATTTTTAAAGTACTTATAATATTTTCCAATTTAAACTCAGCAAGCTGCAGGGAAGGATCACGAACATCTGAAAAGGAAGCCTATGGAAGAGAAAAATCCATATAAAAATTACATCAAAAAGTCAAGTTTACAGTATATTTTATAATACAACCCACTACAAATTATTGAGTCTGCTCATAGGACACATCAAAATTTTCTATTTTCTCTCTTGTTTTTTGGTGCTGGGTAGAACCCAGGACCTTGTACAAGGTAAGCCCACATGCTACTAATAAGCTACACTTCATGGCACAAGATTTTCTATTTTCAAAGGATTCTCTATAAAGAAAAAAAAAATTATTATTTTTTAAAATGAATTTAGGACAGGGCTTACAGGGTCTTACTACACAGTTTGGACTCCTAGTGATGCTCCTGTTTTCAGCCTCCCAAGTGCTAGGATTACAGGTGTGCATCACTATGCCCAGTCTCAAACTCTGTCTCCATGAGACCCAGGGTGGGGCCAGCATGGCATGCCTGGGATCAAATCCAGGCTGCTGCGCTCTGCCGAAGCAGGCGCTTTATAGTCTGCTGAGCTATCTGGTCAGGCTTAAAAAAAATAATAATTTTAATATTTATTTTCACATTAATAACTATATGAAACATAACATTTAAAAATTGAGATGCTTAAAATTAAAGTGAAAAGATCATCTTTCTCAGAGGAACAGAGATTATAAGACACACATGGAACTGTTACTTAACAAACATTGGCCTACAATTTTTCACAAGTAAAAACACATTTTATTTTATTTATTTATTTAGTTGGTATGTATTTAGTACAGGGTCTACAGGGTCTCACTAGAGAGATCAAACTTGTAGTAATTTTGTTTTCAGCCTCCCAAGCACTGGGATTACAGGGGACAGAGCAAGCATGGTAGGCTGGGGATTGAACCCCTGGCCCCTGTGTCTGCCTAAGCAGGCAAAAACACATTTTCAACTTACCAGTTCAAGAGCTGGACTATATAGTATCATGGTGAGATAATCAGTTCTGAAACTTATATTCAGTGTTGTCTTAACTTGAGAGGCCCGTGAATATACTTCTACTACAGCAGCTGTCACCACAGTTGCTCCTTGAAAAATAGAAGTTATTGAATAAAAGAAAAACTTATGAAAAGTAGCTCACTACAACAATTTTGAAATAGACAAAAGAATTACTAATTAAATGTATGTAGGAAAAGAATATTTGATAGATTGAGCAGGTAAGAAAATTCAGGTGTTGAATTCTTGGCTTAGACTTCTTTCTATAATAACTTGGGGGGTGCTGGGGAGATAGCTCAGTAGAATAAGTGCTTGCCTGGCAAGTGCAAGGTCCTGAGTTCAATCCCCAGTTCCAGAAAAAAAAAAAAGAAAAAAAAAATATATATAAAATAACTTGGGAATGTGTTTCTGCTAGATACTTCCATTTCCACTTTTGTCAAATAGGAACACAAGTCACCATTATAATAATTTTGTAGATAAAGTAAAATTGGATGTGTAAAGTATACACTAACATACCGTACAGCTTAGTATTCAAATTTTTCTAAAATATTTAAGATAAAGATATTTTAGGAGTCTTTACAAAGTGTCTTACTTATCAAGACTCAAAATTCTGTTTCCCTATATTTAAATTTTCAAAGCATCATATGCACATAATATGTATTAAATGGCATATTAAAACAAAAAAATTCCTCATTCTCATTCTAACCAACCTCAGATACAAGTAACAACATGACAGTTTTAGTTGACATAAAATCTATAATGAAATATACAAATATTAAATGAGCAATTTGATATGTGGTAAGTGTATATGAATATCTGTGTTTCCAAACTCCATTTATACTTTAGATTCTCATCAGAAGTCTGTGAAAAATTTCAGTTACTCTATTTTCTCATCTCTATATATTGATCTTGTAAAATTTAACTATCTTAGTAAACTGTGACTTTTCCTACTTTTAGTGTTTTTACTGTACATTTTATACAGCATCATCTCTCAAGTATCCAAATCGTTCAATTATTTTGTTTTTAAAGTCTTATCAAACTTAGAGCCATATATTCTGGATATAAGAACACTGTTAGGTACATATATCACAATTATGTTTCTTAAGTCTGAGAGAAGGCTTAACTTCATTATCTTGATAATATCTTAGATGAAGAGAAATTTAAATAAAGTCTACAAAGTTTTTATTTTATGATTAGTGCTATAATATTCTACCTAAAAAATCTTTGGCAATCCCATTGTCAATGAAGATACTCTTTAATGTAAAGTTTTCTCCCCAAAGTTTAGAAGTTTTAGCTAGCTAGCTAGCTAGCTAGCTTGCTTGCTTTCTAATGTATTTGGTGCAGAGTCTCACTATGCAGCTCAGACTCGTAGTGATCCTCCTGTTTGCAGCCTCCCTAGCACTGGGATTATAGGCGTGTACCACCATGCTGGACTTGGTGGCCAGCTCAGCGTGCCCGGGAATGGGGCTGGCATGCAAAAGCAGCAGTGATAGCCGATGACCTCACCCTTTTCTCCCTTCTAGGCTTTTTATCCTTTGGGCAGTGCCACCCAAACTCAGAGTGGGCCTTCCCAATATCCACAGCCAGAACCATCCCCAAACCAGTAAGTAGACTAATTAACCACACACCTGTAATCTCAGCATCATATAACTCTAGATTCAGCCATCTCAGAAATGCCCCACCTATGTCCATATGAAACTTTGAGGGGATCTCTAGACATGAGCCATAACAATTGGTATCTGGCAACCTTTCCTTGACATGTTCTTTCTTGATTTCTGTGTTAAAGTAATGCATGCTTGGGAGCCGGGGAGATAGCTCAGTAGAATAAGCACTTCCCTGGCAAGCACAAGGGCCTGAGTTCAATGCCCTGTTCCACAAAAAAAAGTAATGCATGCTTTATACGGTTGGAAAGCATTCTTGCTTAAATATTTGATAAATTCAGCATCCACATCCAGCACAAAAGAACAGTAGCAGGGGAACACTGTGTGTGTTTGTTAGTGTGCACAGGTCTGTGCCAATGTAGAATCCAAGTTTATTTACCATGGGAATGTGTTCCATTGTTGCAGGGCACAGACTAAGTAGTACCAAAAATAAGTAAATAAATAAAACTTTAGGAAAGGGGCTGGTAAGATAGCTCAGCAGACTGAGCATCTACTTAGGCAAGAGCAAGTGCAGGGACCAGGGTTCGATCCCAGGTACTATAGACTGTGCCGGCCCCGCCCCCCGGAAGCGCTGAGTCAGCGACCGAGTCTGGGTGTGGGGGCGCATGCCTGCAATCCCAGAGCTGGGGAGGCTGAAAAAAGGAGGATAACTATGATCCTGAGCTGCAGTGTGACCCTGTACAAAATACATAAATTTAAGAGAAAAAAAAATTAGGAAGGGATAATTAACAACTTGAAGAATGACTTGTTATGTAAGGTCAAAGTAACACGCATATAAAAGAATTTGATGTTATAGGATAGTCTGACAAAAGTAAATTATTAAATGAGGAAAATTTAATAGAATTCTACAGTCAAATTACTTCCTATCATAAAAGCAAACTTAGCCAAATGTTCTATTTCTTCTCACTTCAGTTTAGTAATTCCTGCTTCCTAGCGAAGGTGCACATTTCATCCATGTTGTATAATTCCGTCATTAAATTAGCTTGCTGACTACGCATATCCGTGTCCCTGTAACTGGCTTGGGAGCTGCCATATGGATTAGTAAAACACACTTCTGGGTTTTCCTGGATCGTTTTTTGACCTTTGGTTAAGATCAAGTATAGTACATGGGTGGATAAAGAAGCCTAACCATGGAGGCATATACAGTCACGTGCTCTTCTAATATTCTTCCTTTGCTCTGATTCCCTGTGGCCAGGAATTAAGGAGTTTTGCTCTGTTTTCTGCCATGAGGTTTCTGCTTCAGAGCCAGGTAACCATGGATTAAACACCCTGCAACCATGTGCCACATCAAACCTCTCCTCAATTTAATTGTGAATGTACAATGGTGCCTTGGTTTACAAACTTAGTTCTATGATTCCGGAAGCAAACTGAACCAGACAAGAACTGAATCAAATTTCCCCATAAAGTCAATGCTAAATCTAATCATTGAGTTTGATGCAGTTCTTGTCTACCTCAGTGTGCAACCAGAATTGAGAAAAGAATCAAGTTCCTGAACTGAGGTACCACTACACTAGGTCTCAGGGAGAGAAAACTGACATATAATTACTCATAATATTCACTAATGAGTAATGGTCTTTAGTAATCTATTTAAAAGAGATGAGGGCTGAGGAGATAGCTCAGTGGAACAAGTGCTTGCCTGGCAAGCTCAAGGTCCTGAGTTCAATCCCTGGTACCACCAATACAAACAAAATAAAACAAAAACAAAACAGATGCTGTGAATTTGTATTCTATCAGTCTTTGTAGGGGTTTTACAATCTTTCCAGTAAAAACAATGTTTTACTTCTTTTTGATTTGTTTTACAACACAGGTTATTTACAATGTCAGGCTGGCCTTGAATTCACCCTGTCTAGTCTTGAATTTGTGGCCTTTTTGCCTTGGCTTACTAGGTGGGAATTATAGGCTTGTACCACCATACTCAGCTTTAACTGTTCATTTTATGATTCGTCTGTTCTCTTTAGTCACTCTCTGTTCTTACTGCTGTCTTATTTACTTTGGGATTTTTTTTTTTTTTTTTTTTTTTACAGAACTGGGGATTGAACACAGGCCCTTGGGCTTACCAGGCAAGCACTTATTCTACGGAGCTATCTTCCTGGCCCCTGTCTTATTTACTTTGATTTGATGCGTTCTTCTAGTCTGAGGTAGAGTATATTTTGATGAAACACTAAAAATCTTAACTTTTCCATCCTGAAGTTCCATGGAAATGTATTTGAATGGGGAGTGAATCTTGGTTTACTCAACCTGCTTGGGATTCAGTAATTTCTTTAGATCTATGAGAGTGTTTCAATATTTAGTTTTGGGCAGTTTAACTTTGTTACTTTAAATCTTTTTTGGTTCCATTTTCTTCATTCCGTTCTCCTATACTACTATTTTTCTAGATTAAGGCCTTCTGAAGCATTACTCTTTTACTTCATTGTCTGTTCCTCTTTTTCCCCTTTCTGCAATGGAATTTTAATTCAACTCTGGGTTTCAATTAAATACTTATTCAAATGCTACAGCAACTGTTTTTGCCTCAAAATTTAGTAATCATACTTTTGATTTCTAAGAACTCGTTCTTTGTAGGGCTGCTAGTGTTCCCAGGATCCATTTCTTATATTATGTAATCCTACTAAAACAGCAGGGGTCTTTGTGTCTTTTCTCTTCTGTTAATTATTTCTACTCCATTCGGAAAACACTGTTGAGTTTCTTTATTTCATGCTGTGTGTTTATGACTTTCTTCATATTGGACATTTATATTTAACAATAAAAATTTGGTGGATCATCCCAGTTAGCAAAGATGGGATTTTTGTTTGTTTTTGTAATGCTGTGAATGAAGGGCTGTTTCTATGTTGGGGTTCTTTGATCGTCTACCTGTGTCATACCTCAGGGATTTGCAAAGGTGGACATTATGGATTAGGGGGTTTTACTTTAAAGCAGGCAGAGCTGAGAATTCCTTTCAAATACCAGACTGAGGGTAACTCTATGCCTCAAAATTATCCTAGCATCTTTAGCCCAATTCTCCATGTGTTGGAGATGAACTCAGAACCCAGCCAACATTCCACATAGCATCTTGGATCCAACTTTGGAAAAAGGCTCTGTAAGTTATGATTCCTTCTATTCTATTTCTCACCCATCTTATCTACAACATTAGTTAAAACCTCTATCTACAATGATCATCCCCTCTTGAGATCTTGAATTTTCTGATCTTAAAATAGGATAAGGAACAACAAGAAGGAAAAAAAAAACTGAAAAATAAGAACTTTGAGGAAAAAAGAACAAACACTAAGGATGTTACATTACAATGGGACTAAGAACTCTGACTCAGAGAAAGATCAACAGAACAACTAATAACAGGTAATTTATTAAAAGTAAGATTAGCTGATTAGAAAGAATTTTACTGAAGCTTGAGAAAGGAAGGAACAAAGGAAAGATGGGAAATGAAGATGAGAGAGGAAAAAAAAGAAGGAAAGTGACAAGAGAGAAAGGTAGGAGAGAGAAAATGGAGAGAAAGTAGAAAAATAGAGAGGAAGGTGAAACTAAGAATTAAAAACATACCTCCTGAATGGTGTGACTCGTTAGTGACTCCGCTGGTACTACTACTTTGGTCTTTAGTGACAGCAGATGAAGCAATTACATCTTCTTGATACCATATATTTCCATACAATGTTTTAAAAATAGTTGTTATATCTTCTTGACTAAGAATAAACTGTTAAAACAACACCGGATTTCAGAAAGAACTATAGGCACAATGGATTTTGCTCTTTTTAACATTACTACCACCTATACTTATAATTCACATTCAAGAAACATGATTGTTTACTTCAGTTCATGAAAATCCTGAAGCACTGAAGAATTCTAACCTGTGATCTTTAGTAGCTTATGAAATACAAAACTAGATACCTAAATCAATGAAGCCATGAACAAGGACCTATTATGAATGTACCAAATCAGTAATCTTAGTATTTGAAATTAACTGTAAACTGCAGTTATCAAGCTATCTCAGACTTTTATGGTAAGCACATTTTATAAACAATAATCAAATCAATATATTACATTTGCATAATGAAAAAATACTTCATATTTGCTTTATATGATTATTTTTATTTAAGCCTCACAATTAGCCCTTTGGTATATAGAATAGGATCCTGAGTTTTATAAAAGCTGAAACAAACTTGTAAAATAACATTTCAGAACTCAAAGGAGTAACTTCAAACCCTATGTGTTTTGAATTCAGCCTAAAACCAACATCACAGGACCTATCTTGAAAGATATAGTGGTCAATTATATGTTTCAGCTTAGCTTGGTTGTAATAACAGGTCTTAAACCAAACAGCATGCCTCAGCTCTTAGTCTGTCAGGCAGTTCTTAAGTAATATGGCTTTAAATGAGGAATGTCTGACTGGGGAGACTGAGCTGGCTGCTGAAACTGGGTGTGGTGATGCAGGCCTGTAATCCCAGCACTAGGGAGGCTGAGACAGGAGGATCACTATGAGTTTGAGCTGTGTAGCGAGACCCTATACCAAACAAACAAATAAGGAATATTTGTATTCGGGACAATTTGGGGTGGGGAAGACTCAAATTCCCCCTGAAACTTCCCTAAAGGCAGTGAGCATCAGCAGGTGGTCTGCAGTATCACCTAAATATTCTGTAGAAATTCTCCCACAGAAAAGAGTATAGGAAAGCAGCACTTTTTTTTCCACACCGAAATCGGCCTAATGTGGGCCAAGTTGGGTAGAGATTTCTACAATGAGTTGGGTGAAATGTGTTACATATGATTTATACATTTCTATCTGCTGTTTCACCAACATTATCAGACTTTAAGAAGGCACTTTCCATCTCTGACCCTATAAATTACAGAAAGCATCCACATTATCTTACACACTAACAGCTTAAAGTCTTTCAACTGACAGTTTAATCTGTGAATTTACATTTGATTTAAAAGTCACAAATCTCTAAAATGAGGGTTTTCCCTGATAGAACAAAGTTTTAAATAGAAACAAATAGGGAAACACGGTGGAAGAAGGAAAGAGGATTTAAGTAGGTTTTGTATAGAAAACCTTCCAGTATGTATGTTACTTCATATATGCTTCAGGAAAGTATATGGTAGCTTCAATTTCCATTCAACAGAGAAAAGTATGAACTTGAGATTATTCTATTAGAGATCTGTGAAGCACAGTCAACCAGCAGACAGATAAAACTATACTTACAGTGATGATATCTGCCATTTTGATCTTCCACCTCTCTACTCTAGGACTTCCTCTTCTTTAAATATTTTTTTTAGCTTATTTTCATGTATTCTTACTGATGAGTCCCCAACTCACTATTTCTATGATAGATCTCTTTACTAACTTCTCTATTAACATGCTGATTAGAATCTGCTTCTTTCATGAATTGCGTCAATTTAAAACTTTTAATTATTTTTACTATCTAACTACTGCCTATTACAGATAACCATCATTTGGCTTAGAGTAGTAAAGTCCACAAAGTCAGAAATCCTGTAGCTTGTCACAGTACCTCCCATATCTAGTGGAGGACAGGAGATAGTCAAACCACTCAAATAGTTGTTAAAGAAGTGTTTTTCAACAAACCAAATAGAAAAGAAACTATTAAGCTGCTATAAAATTACCTCCATGGGCTTTAACTGAGCATTTACATTAAAACAAGGAACTTCCTGGTACCAATCCCAGGATAAATTTCGCTCAACAACCACTTCAAGATTCAATGGCAGTAGTAGATCCAGTACTTCTTGGTATCCACCATTAATAAACTGAGACCTATAAGCAGAAATAAAATTTTTGGGGGTTGCCTTCAGGTAAGAAATAAGGAAGATTAATTTTTCATTTTATGCAACAGTAGAAATCAATGATTTTGTGTGTGTGAAGAGAAACATTAACTTCATCAGTTTTTTTACATACAAAAATGAGATGTTCAATCCCACTAGAAACCAAGTTGATCATGTCTAAGCTACAAAGTTCATTTTTTAAAAAAATAGGATATGAAGAACAATATGATAACAAATGCCCAAAATATATAAGCTGATAAGAAAATCCTTAAAATAAGAATTATCAAAAAAGAAAAAAAAAAAAAA